>CALNHX010000719.1:0-294350 GCA_940337035.1 Agriotes lineatus | reverse complement strand
TGCACTTTTATCAAGTCAGACCCTTTTCGTTTGCACCAACCTCGTATACTGTGCATCGAATTCGTTGTGATAATTTATACGTAAAATTCTAAATTCTAGGGTCTTTATGCATGCATAAACGTGGTGTTATTAATGTTTTTGAGTGTGTTAAAATTGTCGTTACATATAAATGTACCTTTTATGATTGGCACTAGCCGTTATTGCATATTTCTGATATTTATTATCTCTGTTTTCCATTGCAGCTCGACTACGTCATATAGTTCAGCGTAGTATGCCACGGTAAGTTGTTGAACTGGCACCCATATCTCTAGGATTATTTCAAATTACGGTAAGAAGATACTTTACGCATTAGTAATGTCCACTGCCCCTCTCTGGAATTGTCTGATCTAGTTGCTTGAAATATTAACAAATTACGACGTTGATATTGGGAATTTTTGGTTATTGTATCTTTGGCTCCAGCTAGGGTAAGTGGCTAGCCCAACCCAAATGTCCTTTCATAGGAGTTACGATTGCCAAAGTTATTGGTACAATAGCTGAAGAACGTTTAATGGAACTGGTGTCTGAGTGTGAGGTTCGATCTCGCTACCTGCAGACTGGAACCGCAAACACATTATCAGCCAGCTACACGCTTTCTTGTCGTCAACATTGCTGTTGTTTAATGATCATAATTGTTTTGTTGGACGAATCCGAGTAAAATTTCTCTAATTTTGTCGTAAGCAAAAGTTCATCGTTAGTATTGATTTATTTATACTTATATAATGCTTTCAACCAGGAAACTATTAACATTGTTTATAACTTGTTTTGCTTTGTAAGATGATATTTTAAGATCTAATAGAGGATTCAGTCATATTTTCCTTTTTATCAATATTTCCTTTAATACCAAGAAAGCGCTGGTAAGTTACATGCAATCCTGGAGACCAGACAAAATACAATCAAGCCAGAAAACAGCTAAAATAACTGTTAAACCAAGGTAAAAATTGTATAAAAAATGCTTAGAAACGCTCTGGACCACACTCAACTTGTTAGTCTTTCTGGAAAGTTATAAAAAATCTTAAGGGTCTACAAGATAGTGAATCATCCATGAGATCGCTAGAAACCATGAAGAAAGACAAACAAATTTATTGAAAATCTTGGCAAGGTAACCTCTGGTTATTGGGAGGAAAGGTATAGACACACAGGAACTATATGCTCTGTAGAGGAGAAAGGAGCTACTTGTGGCAAGGTGTTAATAACACTTGAAGCCAAATTAAGTCTGCAGCTTGAAATATAGCTTCACGATATACATGATGGAATGAGAAGGCTTTAGTCCAGGCCTCGTGGACGAGTAATCCTTGGAGTTGTTCATCGAAAGTGCAGTAATACGGATATTTTGACCTGAGGACTTGAAAGACTCTCGAAGATGTTTGTCGGGTAGCAGAAATACAAATATTCTGACCAGGCGGCTGAAAAGACCCCTGAAGATGCTTGCCGCAGCGGCAGAAATATAAATATCTTCTCAAAAGAGCCTCAAAAATGTATTGTTTTGCGTCTGCGATGAATTCTATATCCAACTTGTACGTTGGCTCGAGCCAATAAGCACCTACGGGGAGAGGTCGGTCAACATGGTTTTATAATACCGATTAAATGTGATATATAGTGTAACACGTAAGGCAAGAGTGCCGCGTTAGTACGTTCGTCTTGGTGGCCGGCCGTTTCTTTTCTCAAATTCAAGAAAAGTTTGAAAACCACAAAATAATGCCCCCACAGCGAGAGCACAGGGGGTTGTCGAGCAGCCTGTCCCTCCAGAACTAAAATATCGCCCCCCCCCCCCCCGCCGTCAATCAGAGAGGGACAATGTCGTGGTACGTGCCACAATCACCTGCTCCTAATGCCGTGTGTTAAAAGGCTGAAACGGTTTAATCAGCTTGACTTACCCCAATGCGGGTAGTGCTAGTCTCATCTATGCCAATTTTCTATGGTATTATCACCTGTGCATGTATCTTTTTATATTGTTTGTATAATTGGTAATCAAATCCGATTTCGCAATTTTAGCTCTATTACATGCAGAATCTTTCTCCATCGCCATGGTTGCATTTAATGTAAGCTATGATTTATTGGATTTTAAAGTACAAAGTTACATCTAATGGAACCAGCGAGAATTGTGATAATTGTAAAATGTGATAAAATTCTAAGAACCTTTAATTTGTCGTAGACTTTTTGGTTTAAATTGCTGTATTATATTTAACTACGAGAGAAATCATTTTTTTACATTATGAAGCAAATGGCAAATTTCTAGCCGCGTAATAACGGCGTTCCGCAGACTTCCGCGATCTGAAACAGGCATTGGCCGTTCGAAAAGATGATCAATAAGGTGCCAGTCATAAGCACAGCCTGCTTAACAGAGGCGGATTGCGTATCATCTCGGCCAAACTAGGAATTAGCGTTAAATAGGTGCTGCTTGAGCTCAAGATAATTAAGGGCTGTTGCGTGGCTGCTGTGAATAAAGCAGACTTGCTGTTTTAATTGAGTAAATAAGTTAATAACCAAGTAACTCTCAGCCGTAAGTTGATGTGAGAGAAGCAATTTCGTGCTTAAAGCAGAACGAGTGAATTAATTTCCATTTACAAAAAAATCTTGAAAAGTTATCGCCTACAGTGGTTTGTTTATTTTTCCTAATGAACGAAATATAACTTGGTTAAAACGTAATAAACAGTTTCAGTTATTTTTAAAAGTTTGATTCCGACTAGCAATTCTGCATTAAAAATACGGCAATGTACGTTCACTTAGAATAGCTTAGCGTAAAATTGTCTATTCCAATGTCTAAGTATACGTATTAACAGATTTAGTAGAAGTCAGGGGAAACTGTAGGTCGTGCAGTCTTTGCCTATAAAAATATATTTATCTACGACAGTGTGTACAATTTACTTTTAGTTGGCAGTTTTAAGTTTGTACAACGACTGTTTAATAACATATTTTCATTAGTTTACGTCGTCAGTAGCAACGCGTTGCAAAATTTTTAATCACGCAAAATTACGACCGGTTGCTGGTAATCCTGATTTACATTAGAAGCAATAAAACGCAGTAGTCTTCTCCACGCACATGGAGAAGACTACTGCGTTTTATTGCTTCTAATTAAGACACCTCCACTATCAGCATGATGGATCACCTCCCTGTCCTGATTTACATCTAAAATATTTTTTATATTTACCGTGTTTGCTAGATTTTATTGTAGATAAAATATTGTACGATACACATGCGTAAAGCATCTTTAGTCATTCGCGGGGCTTAAAACGCTCGCTCCCTGGCGTTTTCACTCTAACCCACTGGTGACTAAAGACTAGCTTTACGCACTTGTATCGTAAATTGTGTTTACCATAGATACAAGAAGTTATTTGCAGTTGCTTAGACTATTTTAATACACTATAGGGAATTTATTGCCAAATAGGTTCGCAACCGTTGATGCGAGGTGTGACTGGGAAAATTGCTCGTCACGTCTTTTATTTTTTCCATCCGTGGTACTTCTGGTTTAGACAGCAAAGCAGTAAGTTGTGTGTAGAAAGCTTGTAGTTTTTAAGGACTTAAATGGTTTGTATCGCTGTGCACTATTGAGGGGCGAGTCTCAGATGAGATATCTACTGTCTATGCTATCGGTTAGGAAATTTAAGTAGTCGATTAACCTTCCACAACCTAAGACAACGTGCTGCGTGGGCGTAAAGTTTTAATATTTATTCAGGTGGCAGAGTTCTGACTTTTTCTGGCGGAGTCTACATCTAGTTGTACAATCAGGGGTTGCTGTGTGCGTGTCCGGTATTTTTTCAATTTTATTTTTTTAATTTTATTTTGTACATCCGTTACGCCAATTATAGGCGTCGCTGTACATTTTATGGTGCCTTTCAACCCCACTAACGACTGTCATGATGTTATTATGACATCTGGGACCAACTATTTCCGTGGCATCCGTACCACGAGGCGCCGAGAGAAGCAGCCGTGAAACTCCCATCCAAGTTCTGACCAGAAAGAGCGTTGCTTAACTCTGCTGATCGTACGTGGACGCTTGTTCATGCTACCCCACCCGGGACCCAGCAATGCAATGTTTCACGTCCAGGGGAGTTATTCGTTGGAGGGATTTTAGACCAGCGACCTTCCATGCGTCTAATAAAGTAAGATCAGGGCCTGCTAACCTGAAGGAAATCTTCAGGTATCGGTACCATCACCCTAGACGTGCACGACTAGTAGCTTCTTTATGTGTAGCACGCAGCGTGTCATGTTGGCTGTATGATTAGATGCTTCACTTTATGGGAATTGGCGATTTAAATTTATATTGTTCCATTTACATTTGTTCACATGTTATTGTATCGAGTGCAAGCGCCTGGGCTTCATTCTTGTATATTTTTTAAGTTCACTGGGCATATTAAATTTTCTTCATCTATTTCGAGTTCAGTATGGTTCTATACGTTCCCACCTTAACGACTGCTGCGGAAGCTTTCAGACCAATCTTGCTTTACACCACTATCAACATCGTTGTAATTTTCTATCTTTTGTAATTATTTATACCTATGAGGCCATCCTCCTTTATAATGTTCTTTAGCAGTTCTTCTGTGGGACCACTTTAGGTTCGTCTCCGTATGGAGGGACACTTATTGGCCGATTTTTGCAAGTTTTCGATTTAAAATAAGATAATTTTGCTTTTTAGACAACTTACAAATCTGTTTAGAACTATCTGTTTCTCTATTGCACATTATATGTGAGTTATTTATTATCAGTTTTGCACATATAAACACGCAAATAACCATTACAGATGTTGAAATAAACACAGTATAGGCACGTGGCGCATAGCGTTTCAAAGCATTTTATGGTGAATATAAGTAATAGTAGTTTATTGAATATTTATATACCATATTGTTTTCCGTTTAATTTCCCGAATGATTAAGCTTTATATAAAATATGGCTTACTACTATACCAAGGTCAAACTTTGCTCTATCAAAGAACTTCAAGGTAGGCAAATTCAATTTTCTTAAAAAAACATTGTATGGATTATAAAAAAACAATTTAAGAACTGGACCGCTTTTACAAATAAATGAAAATATCCTATATTCAAGCCAGATACATTCAATTATCCAAAATATGTCTTAAAACCCATAACAAGGCGTAAAAGTAGGAATGGGAAATTGATGTTATTTGAACGTGAGCATTTTTTTAAAGCAGCTTTTGCAAAATTAGAATTTTTTGATCCATCCTGTATAATATCAGATAGTGTTGGAATTTTATGACCGCATTTAGGTTTTTGGGTAATGCAGAATTATTTATGAAGAATACTTTTTTTGATAAATAGATAATTAAAAAAAAATTATAGAACTTTATGGGACACCCTGTATATTTTTACCTTACTCTGACAGTTAAAACTAGAAAAAAAGCAAAGGCAGCAGATTTGTTAGCCGGAGGTGGTTGTGAGTTAAACGAGGGACTCTAATGTTAAAACTGTAAAAAGTATGGGGGTCAAGTAGCAACTAACCCAAGCACTATGCTAAAAAATTAGGTATACGTCGAAAAGGCGTTACTAAACCAATCCCTGAAAAAGAAAGAGGGGACGGCAAAGACACACAAATAAAATTATCAGGCATAAATAAGGGGCAGTAGATAATATAATAGCAGATTTAAATATACAGTAAAACATAATTCGTGCACTAAAACTGGGGGGGAGGGTTATTTAAAAGGTCATGTAAGTATATAATATTTAAAAGTTATGAACATTTAGGGAAAATATATAGTACAAAAATTGACGGTAGAAAGAGCGTTCGCATTATCGAAATGTTTCTTGCTACCCTATAATGAGCTCACGATATTCTCCAATGGTCGGTAAAAGCACATAACAATAGCCTCACTTACAAAAGGTTACATTTTCAGTACGGGTTGAATTTGACTCAAAATCCACAAATGGAGGAACATTCTCATCGTCAAATTATGGTATTAATAATCAAAAGATAGGTCATATAGGCTCCAAGTACTTGGTTCGGATTAGGCCCGTAACAATTCCTGGAGTACGCTTAGTAATCAGTTTTTATTCGTCGGGCAAACAGGATTTACTCAATAGCTTGCAAATAGACGAATAATTAAGCTTAATTTAACCGAACTGATCAGCCACAAACTTAAAGTAAAAGCCCAAACATTGAATTTGAAAAAGGTATGCTAAAGCTTGCGGATTACTGTACAAAAATGTTTAAATAAAATAAAAGTAACGGACATGGTACGTGAGGAGCATCCATTGCCGAATCAAATTTAACTTGGACACTGACAAATCATCCTAAGTGAACAGTTCTATGCTATACTATGTTTATCTAAATACGAAGCAAATCTGATATTTGACGAATACAGTAAAATGAACAGAAACCACTAGCAAGTTACAAATAATTCCATTTTGCAGGTTATATAGTGGCCGCAGGCTATATAGTGGCTTAATTTTTCAACACAGGGGAATATATTAGTTAAAGACAGACCTTTTGTTGCTGATCACCAGGTAAAAAGCAAGCGTTTCAGAAGCTGGCCAAAAGCAAAATCAGGTCGACAAGCCGAAAAGTCAGGTGATTGTGCAAAGTTTGAACGGCTATCGGCGATGGGGTCCAAAAGTGAACTGACATCGGGTCTTTTGCAAAAACTGAATCCCATACACAAATTGTTAGCAGCGAAAAGGGGTAGCTAGCTCATACGACAAAATCTTTTCGCCCTTAAGAGCAGGAACTAAAAATAGGAGCACAGAATCGAAACAATTAATGCAAAGGAAATTTGGAGTATACAGTTGAGATTTACTGCTTCGTTTGAGCTATATCGTAACATGCCGTTGTCAGGTACAATTCCAGAAAATGTTGGTTTTTGAAAAAAATCACAGAAAATACTTTTTCCAGGGACATAATACAATTTCTATAAACTAAACCGAAACACAATATTGTTATGTCAAACATGGATGCAAATGAAAATCCCAAATAAATAAAACAGTTGACTTCACAAATGTATTTCACATAGCAACCTTTCTGCACCAGCATAAATTAGAAAATTCAGAGAACATAAGCACCTTGCCAAAAATATGGTTAACCTTGAAAATTCAGGATAGGCAACCAAAATACTTCGGAGATTAAAATTATGTATAAAATAGTTTTAAATTAATTAGGAATAAAATGCATAAAAATATGACTTATTATTTAATTATATAGTAGGTTCTATTTTGGTTTACCCCATGGCCCATAGTAACTTATAAAGAAACAGCCATGCCATTTCATAAATTAAAAATTCATTTCATATCAAATAATGTAAATGAAATTAAGTATTGGTTATAATGACAACAAAAACTAATTGTAAACTATTTCATAAACATTGTCGACAATTTAATTAATGACGAAAACACGGACTTAGTTCCATCTTTTATTTATGAATAATTAAAATTACCTACCACGTTTAAGGAAAGGTATATGTATTCAGTAAATACATTAATTGCTTCTTCAATAATGTTTACCATCAGTTCACATGCATGTCGATTTTTAGACATTCAGGTTGCCTTGTTTTACCATATTCCGGAACTATAAACACATACTACGTATATCAAGAAGCAATTGTAGCAACATATTTGACGGATCCTAAATTCAGGTTACGGTAATTGAGGAACTATTTGTATTTTCCAATGGGAAAGGATTGAAAATCTATTACATTTGCATGTCCTCGAGTGGTAAAATCATAGGCTGTAATTGGGCACTAGTCCTGTTTAGCTATTTCTCAGGGCACTTGACAGATGATCATTTTCCAAATTTCTGTTTGTAACTGGTAAGATACGCATCGACTTAGGATGCAATCATGTTGATCTATTTTACACTTAACCTTGTCTGAGTGTCGTTTACCTATCACTATCTTCAGACATAGTTGTAGCCCAAGTAGCGAGTCCCGTTTCCCAAAGAAGTAATTTCTGAAAACTGTTATAAAAGTTGTCATAAATTTATTACGAGTAGTAGTAAAAGCGTGATGGAAATCGTAAAGCGTGTAGTTCTTATTTACATTGCAATAACTGGGAAATAAAGTTCCAAATAAGCTCCGAAGTCGGCTTTAATATAAAGTAACGCGACATTCTAAAAAAACGACCCGGCCCACAGATGGCGCAGCCAAAATTCGTGGAATTCCCTAATTACTGCGCCCTGTTGTCACTCGTTAAGACGCAAACATGTTCATAAAGGGAATTGGTGGATATCGGCTTTCATTGTGTATTGTGTAGTTACGCGGGAAACGCGATTTGCATGAGGTGTTATATCTGTTTGATTAATATTCATCCCCTGATCGGCCGCTTAATGTAGATGCAGGCGGTTTGCATAAACCGTGTTTAATTAAAGGACGGCGCGGCGGCGGCGGCGGCGCGGCGCCTTGCCCTTGACTCTGGCCTCTAATTCGGGGCCTCCAGGAGACAATGGGCGCACTTTTGAGCTCTTCCTGAGGGTGATAATTCGGAAGTCGTTCTCGTAACGACTTTAATAAATGGCGGCGCCCTACCTGTCGCCGCTTTGCATACCCACTTGGCATTCGCCCCCCGAGCAATTCTAGTTCGGCGTCTTGTTTAACAGCGTTAGGGTTACACTGGCAGATGCTTAGGGGCGCCATTAGAATTCCTCCGCGCCGGTAATACGGGCAATAAACGTCCCGAGACGTTAGCGGAGCCCGAGGAGTGCGTGCGGCTCGTGACATACGACGTGACGACTGCAGCGGTCATTACTGTGGTCAGTCGGTGCAGCCGAAACACCCTCGCATCCATCACCGCCCCGCTGCTTCCTCCTGCAGAAGTTTACTGCAAGGGGCGATATTTACACCGCCATAGTTTTCCGATCGCCCCCGCTCGCCATAAATTGGGAGCAATGTGTGGTGCTTTGTTGGGTATCTCGCCACGTTAAAAATTCGAACATTTGTGAAGGGAATGTTACGGGAAAATTTTGATTGCGATATTTGTTAGACGGGTGTTGTATGGTTGTATGTTGTGTCAAAATTTATATTCTGACACTTTTACTCTGTCTTGCATAAGTCAGCATGGACCCCTTAGTTGGGTTAGCTCTCGCTACTCTTTGTTACTGATTAATAGTAACCCATTAGGTTAACTATTGTTACAACTCGTAGAAAGTCAGTAAGTACTTGGTTCCCCCTTAACTACTGATCTGTTCACAGTACAGCACTTACTTTAAGTCCGCTGCTCGGCTGAGTTCTCAACCGCATGCGACAACTAATCACTACGGAACAACGTGAAGTCCACGGATTTCATCCCTTCAGGAATCATATAATCGTCCAGCACGAGCAACAACCTTTGACGTCTATCATCTGCTGTAATTGCCAAAAATCTACTAACATTATCAACCAACTAGTACGTAAATTCTACTGTAGCTACTATCTAACTAACGAACTAAGGGTACGCATGGCAGTTACACACTTACGCATCGAAAATACATAAAAATAATGTAGCAATATTTCAAAAGCTTTTGGGCTTTATTTTTTTTTAATTAAGTTTTTTCCTCTCTGAGATATGAGCTTTTATACGTATACAAAAGACCTACGCTTATTTACTAGTTTAAAAAAAATCAATATCAGTTTTTTATAAAAAATCTGCAAAATCTCTATTTTATGGTTTACAAAAAGTCTGCTTACATCGCGTATTGCTGCACAATGTTATATTACTTACCACTTTTTGCCGATAATAATCGTAAACATGCTACCGGGTAACAACGGAAAATGGATCTGGATCAACTAGTCTTCGAAAAGATGAAGAATAAATTAAAGAGCGCCAAGTGTTTCGAACTGGCACGTTCTCTGTTGATTTCTTGAGTCAGCTAACCATCAAGCCACTCAATCGTATCAAAAAATAAATGAAACCCCAATTTTAATGAAGGTCATATACTGATAATAACCTATACCCTCGAAGTAATAACAGGTAAGGTAACAGATCGGGCAAACAATGGCTTATAACATATAAACTGGTATGTAAACCTTGCTTTCGGTACGTTGCTTACCCAAAACTACACAGGGGCAGTCGCTGTATAACGCTGCTATGTCAAAGTGCTCGAAAATTATCACAGTATTAGTAGTGAGAATCAAATAATTAAGTTCTTGTAATTTGGAACGAATTAAATTCCTTCACTAAGTTATTAAACTCTTTAAACCTTCCCAAATACAACCTAATTCTGTGTAACCGAGGGCAACTTATTCAGGTACCTGCATATTTTTCACATTCAACTAAATTGTATTACTTGCTGCGATAGCAGACTAGCGTTTAAAGCGCGGAACCCTAACAGCTTTGGAAAATGTAAAGGTTGATTTTCAGCCGTTTAGTATGTAATTCTAAACTGACACAACTATTATTATTGATCTGTAATAAACCTTTCAGCATCAGAATTGCTTCGTAAACTTAAAAAATGTAAAGGACGAAGCCCACGCGGATACGCTCAATACAATAACATATGAGCAAATATACATTGAACAATCTGCATTCAAATCTCTAATCCACATGAGGTAAAGCGTCAAATAATTTCGCACAGATTTAAAAATTGCAATTGTTTAAAAGGCCACGCTGAGTTGTATGCATAAAGGTACTGCTTCTCGAGCACGTATAGAGCGATGGATACCTGAAGGTCTCCTGCAGGAACTAACGTAATCGCTGATCTCGCTTGACTCTGAAGTTTTCACTCAAGCCTTCACTAGAAAAAAAGCAGAGCTCTGCCACCCGAATAAGTTTTAAAACTGAACTTTCTAGCTTACGCAGTATGTGGTTGTAAGTTATGGAACGTCAATCGACTTTCTAAATTCGCTTTGCGATAACATGGACAGCAGATACCTCA
The DNA here is from genome assembly GCA_940337035.1 of Agriotes lineatus. Classification (NCBI taxonomy): domain Eukaryota; kingdom Metazoa; phylum Arthropoda; class Insecta; order Coleoptera; family Elateridae; genus Agriotes; species Agriotes lineatus. Next base: position 283,523 of record CALNHX010000719.1, on the reverse strand, counting down.
TCTGGAACCGGCCCTTCAATAATGCAAAGCGATACGAACCATTTAAGTTCGTTAAAACTCCAAAAAGCTTCAAGCTTTCTACCCACAATTTGCTGATTTGCTCTTTGAACCAGAAGTAGCAAGGAAGGCATAAAGAATGCGGCAAGCAATTGGTTCCACTCACACCTTTCCTGCATGATAAAAATTGACATTATTAACTAGTGCCACAACCTGCAATGAAATAAACTACATTTTGTAAGCTAAGATCACCTGAGCTATACATTTTCCTAAGATCTACAAAATTAGTTAATATACTTGGAAAATGAAATAAATAATTTTGCGCTAAGCTATTCTAAGTGGGCGAAAGTTTCCGTGTTTTTAATACAGAATTGGTTGTAGTTAATATTTATAAAAACTGCTATATTAAAGAAAGAATAAAACAGTTTTCTATATTTATTTTTTCTTTAGTACAATTTCTAGTGCACGCCGCTGATCTTAAAACATTAGAGGAGTGCTTTTGCACTAAGCACGAGGCAAGGACTAGCATCTGCAGTGAAAACAGAAGATTGCGAGATATTAAGCGAACCACATGTATTGTTTATGGCCGGTGCGGCTAACGTGTTTTCGATTTCGTGCTGTTATACCAAGCAGAAGTAATATTACGATTGTGAAAACGCCTCGGTTGTTCCGAATAATCAAAATTTCTGCAGTGTTTAAGCCTTTGGGGTTTCCCTTTCATTATTTGCATTACCGTCGGACACCGAATATCGATTTTTATCGAATCAGAAGTACGGTATCGTCCCGAATCTTTTCGTTGGCTTTCATGTAGAATGTAGTATTGTGACTTCACTTTTCACGAATTTTTCCTCGTCGTACTGGTTTGAGAAATCCGGCTAAGTTAATTTTTATTATATTTTTTTCTTTGTAAAGCATATATGCAGTAGCACTTAGATGTGGTATAAGCATCAAAGAGATGAAGGTAACGTAAGTTCGTAGAGCAAATAGAGAAGGTAAATTTTGATACAAGGAAACATTTAGATTCCAGTGATGCTAAATGCAAATATAGTGACAGAATTTTGAAAAGCATTAATAATCCAAAAAGAAAAAGTTTTAAAAATTGTTATTACTGCTAAAATGACCAAATTTCAAGATAACATCATTTGCGGCATCAGTAATTTATTGTTATCTCATCTACTTTAAAGCTAAAAATGCAACTATCTCTCGATTGATTGTGTCTCTATAACAGAAACATCTGCTTGTCTCAAGCTGCAAGATTGTGAAACCTTATCTGAAGCATTAAATTATCATATGGAAGAATCGCCAAATTTCACTTTACTTTCCAAGTATAAGTGGATGTATCTTCTGGTAGATTACAATGTGGGTTTGTAAATATTGTACGTCAAGTGGTGTTTTTATTTTTATTTCTAGTTTTATACTCATACAGTTGTATAATGGGATTAGTTGTACAGTAGTGTTGTCGAATTGCTCTCAATTCAAACGTCCATAACTATGGAAGCCGGCTTCTGGCTCTCTAGGCTGGGCCTCCTAATGTACGTTTACGCAATTAATGGGCTTAATTACGTCAGCTTCGTTGTCCGGGTGCTGGGAAATTAGCTCAAGGACGGGACCGTCGCCGGCGAGCTCGGTTTAATATTCTTGGTAACTAGGTACTGAGAATCGTCGTCGGCGAACTCGGTTTAGCTCTCCTATTAACTAGGTGTTGGGCACCGTCGTCGTCGGTTCTAGGTGAGCTTTCTGAGTTACTAGGTGCTGGAAAACGTCACCGAAGAGTCTGGCGTGACCCTCCTAGTAACCAGGTGCTGGAAAACGTCACCGATGAGTCTCGAGTGACTCGCCTGGTGACTAGGTGCTGGGATAACTGGTAGGGGTCCTCTTGAAAAGTCCAGAGACCTTCCTGACTGAGACTAGGCTAGGAGAGAGGATTAGGAAAATTCTAGGAAAATTCTCGAAGAGTCCGGAGGATCTCCTGAGCGGAATCAGATCTGGAAGAGGTTCGGGAAAAATTCTGTCTGCTACTGGCTTTGTTTTCTCTTTATATACTCTGCGCTGGTGTAATCATCGGTTCACGCCGGTTCGTTAGAGCGGGGAATCCTTCCTTTGGATGCGCGGCAGAATACCTGCGACTCTCCGCGATGACGTCGTTAATCTCTGCCCGGTCATAGTCAAAGACGCAGCTGCAGGAACATGTGGTTGCCTGCTTTTACCAGCCAAGCGGTTTCAAAGATTTGTTACTCTTAAAACGACGTTAGCAGGGGTTTCCTAATGCCAAAATATGCACAAGGAATTGATTTGTAATGCAGCCGGCTGTGTAATTATGACGGAACTTGCCATTTTTTGCAGCGACAACACTTACAAAATTCTGTCCTGACAAACTGGTTTTTTTGAATTCATAGGGCGGTTAATTATAATTTATATTTAATTACATTTTAACTTCAAATATATACATGAGAGATATAGAACATGAAAATAGACATTCTGATTTTTGAAACATATTTATTAATTGTTGTTTTATTATATTTTATATAATAATTTATCTCCCAAACAAACTCCTGCCCCCTTTACAGTCGCGGGTTTTAGATGTTTACAATTACTTTTGTAATTCTCCACAGCATAAGAAACAAAATGAAGCTACCTTTAATACTCCATCACAAAATTGCACACGGGATGTAATTATCAAACCCACTATTAGTATGACTTATGAGCTTGTTTTTTATTTAGAAGTTTTATTACTCTATAGAACTTTGTAAGTTCCGCTTTTAGCTTATTTCTATATTTACACCTTAAATAAATTAATTGTGAGAAACGGTTTCAAACGGTCATCAAAAAATTACTCAACTCAACTTCAACAACGAGAACTTTCTAACCGCCATACAATTTTTCATTCATTTAAGAGAAAAATCTATAAGCTCATCACCCAACATGGGTAAAAAATTAAACATTTACTATTCTTATACATTTGAGAACTCACGTTTGTAACTTTCTTTGATACTTCCCGCCACCCCAACAGTTTTTTTTGCGGCCTCAAATATAGTCGCGACTCTAGTTTCAATATCATTGAATTAGAGTTCAATCTACGTTTCTGCGCATATTTATTAAATTATTCCTAATTATTGTTTGGTTTTATTATCTCTAATGCTTCAATTATACAGCCGATACATAACTGAAATAGATTCGGGAAAATGAATAAATAATCATTGATATTAAAAATATGAGTTCGGAATCAACGCTTGAAAAGGGGCTCACGCACATCTCAAATCCGCAAAGAAATAGTAAAACTTTATAACAATAGATATACTAAGAATGATGCTGTTGTTTAATTATACCTGATACATTATTCACGCGTACGGCAAGGCCAAGTTTCAAAAATTGAATTGTTAGTTATAAGAATGAAAGGTAGTTATCGCATCAGATATTTACCTCTGATCTTGCATTTCTAAAATATGTTGCATTGTCTGCTAATATTATTTTTGCTTTACATACTTGCTGTTGAAAATTTTCAATTGATTTTATAACATATTTTGTGTTACTGCTTTTTTGCTAGGTATAATTTTATAAATTTAGAAAACGCGTCTACCATAATCAGAATATGCTTATAACCATACTGTCCTGTAACTAAATTTCCTAAGTAATCAATAGCTACTAGTTCCATCGGTTCATTTACTCTAATACTTTTTACAATATTCTGATTTTTAAAATTCTTTGCCTTTGCAAACTGACAAATTTGGCAAGTTTTTAGTAATTGTTTAATTAATTTGATATCATTTTTTATATAAAGACATTTACAAAACATTAACCAAGTTTTTCTTGTCCCACAATGTCCAACTATTGTATGAATTTCCTGAACAACTTCTAGCTTGCTTTCCCTACAATTATTTATTTTCAATAACTTTTACCAACAAGTTCGCTTTAATTTGATAAACCTTTATAATTGTTTTCTTTACTTTCCAATACCAAATTTCTTAATTCTTGTTTATTTAAAATTTCTTGTCTTGACATTCTTCCCTCTTCATAAATTTTTTCAATTCCAATTAAGATTTGTTTTGGTTTTTCATAATTTGGTAAATCTTTTCTGCTTAAGAAATCCGCAACTACATTTAATCTTCCTGGTTTATGTTTAATTTCAAATTCAAATTGTTGCAAGTACAATTATGCCCATCTGTATAACCTATCATTATGAAAAGTTTGGTTTTTCACGAAAGAAATCGTTGAATTAGCTGTTTGTATATCAAATTTATTTCCAGTTAAATAAAATTTTAATTTATTAATTGCAAATATTATTACCAACATTTATTTTTCAGCTATTGTATACATATATAATTTCATACCCTCTCAAAATTCTTGGAATAAAACATATTGGTACTTCTACCTCTTCTTGTATTTGAATTAATTCAGTTGCTACTGCTTGATCAGAAGCATCCGTACGAAGTACAAACTGTTCTTTAAAATTCGGATAATATATCAGTAATAATTCTTCATGAAACCTCTGTTTGATGGCATTCAATGCTTTTTCTCTTTCTTCGCTCCAAATCCATTTAACATCCTTCCTTAATAATTTTACCAAAGGTAACGTTAACTCTGAGTAGTTCTTAATATACCATTTATAATAATTAAAAACACCTAATAACCCTCTTATTTTTTTAATTTTTCGGACGAGGTAAATTCTTAATTTCCTCAAGACGTTTTTCATTTATTGTAACACCATTCTTACGTATTTCATATCCTAAATATGTTACATTTTCCTACATAAATTCACATTTCTATAGATTCAATTTTAACCCGTTTTTATTTAATGTTTCTATTACAAATTCCAAATGTTTTAAATGTTGTTCCTCGTTTTCAGGAAACAATAAGATATCAATGTAATACACACAAAGTCTTCAAATTGGTTTAATATCTTCTGCATCGCTGTCACAAGTGCAGCACATGATGTAGAAAGACCAAATGGTACCACTTTAAACTGAAAAATCTCCCCATCAATACTGAAACCTGTATATTTTCTTGACTCTTCATGCAATGGAATAAGCCAAAACGAACTTTGTTAGAATGTCCTTGTCCCATATTCTACTTAACAAACCATCAATCGTTTGTGGAGATTCATATTGTGGCTTTGTAATCTGATTAATTCTGCGTGCATCAAGACATAAACGAAGTGAACCATCACGTTTCTTAATCACTACTAATGGATTAATAAAATTTCTTTTTGGATATTCAACTACTTCATCCTTTACCATTTTCTGTATTTCATTTTTAACTTGTTGTTTTCGTGCAAAAGGAATTGGATATGGCTTACTGTTAAAACTTTGGGATTCATTAGCTTGCAGTCTGTGAATGTATTTTTCTGCTTATCCTACTTTTTCATTAATTATCTTACTATTTCTGTTAATTATTTCTAATATTCTGCCCTTAAAATTTTTCTCACCTACTTTCAAATCAATCAACAAATACCTCTCTGTCAGGATAATTATCTTTTAAATTCAATATTGTATTACTATTAATTATTATACTTTAATTCCATTCTACATCGTCTCCAGTACTCTTGACTTGCCAACACTTATTTTCTTGGCAGCCACTTTTGGGTTCTGTCTAAGATTTAATTAATCCCTTTAGATGAATGCATTTTTGCTCCAAATCTATTTTTATTCCCAATTGTTGAATCACGTCGATGCCCAATACAATATCTACATTAGAGCATTAGAGCATTTACTATAAACAATCTAACAACACTTTCCCATTTATTAATAACTATTTTAATATTTAACATTCTGTTAGTAGATGACATTTTTCTTTTAGTTACAGATAACAAATCTATCTTATTAACTTTAATTATGTTTTTATGTAAGACATTTAAATGTTTTAGAATTATTTCCTCTTTTATTAAAGAAGCCATTGCACCAGTATCTACTAATGCTGAATATTCACAATTGTTTAAAAGGACTTTTATAAATGATAATGATGAAGTTTGATTTTCTTCCTCCTCTTCTTCTAATAAAAAATTTCCATTCTTCTCAAAAGGAGTGGTAAAATTTGTGAGATTCTTAACTAAATTAATTAAATTTGAAGTTTTTTATCCGAGGGTTCTTCAAAAACCTCAGCTACTTCTATCCTGTTTTCTTGTATCGGCCTATCACATTCTCGCTTATATACAGTATTTATGTATTGGCGATTATGGTATTTATTTCTTAATTCTTCTTGGTTCGTTTTCTTATTATTTTTCTCATCAATCAAAGCGTGGTATCTGTTCCTTTCATAATTATTGTTGTCATTTCTACTCTGGTAATTCCTTTCATAATTATTAAAATTATTCCTATTCTGGTTATTCCAATTATTTTGGTTATTTCTCTATCAAAATTCCTATTCTGATTATTCAAGTTAAGATTCCTTTTTCCCTGTCTAAAGTTATTACAATTATTTCTTCCAAAATTGAATTAATTTTGTTGTTTCCTCAAATTTTCTTTTAATAAAATTTTGAAACTCTGTACCTTCCTTTCTGCTGTTATCCCGATTATTATTGTTAATTACCATGTCATAATTCCTTACTATTTCTAAGAAATTTTTCATAGTTTTCATATTTTGTACTATTACAGCCTTAGTTATTTCCCCTACCAAATGTCTGGACAAATGTTGCACAATTTCCTCTTCTGCTAATTTAGGCGTAAGATGTTGTGCCTTATTAAATTTATGTATTCAATACATTTCTCTGGACACTCTCTTTCCAGTTGTCAATTCTGTTCTTACCTGTGACTGATGCGCGTTACTCCAATATTGTTCCATAAATACTTTTCTAAATTTATCGTAATTATTCTATTTTATTTTTATTGTACTGTGCCACGCATCAGCATTATTTTTTAGGGTCATATTGATAATTTGCAATTTCTTATTGTCATTGTATACCCGTTTCATCACATCATTTTGTTTTGCTAAATAAGTCATTGGTTGTTCCCCTATTCTTCCTTTAAAAATTGGCAACATTTTTGTTTGTATTCCCATGTGTATTCCTTGATTACTACTTAAGTTTGTTGAACCGCTCTGTAACATTTTTAACCGCTCTTCTACCTCCTTAAATTTTGTTGAATTTTTATCTCTAATAAAATTATATTATTTTGATTCTGTAAGATAGCTCCCTTAGTTTTCAATCTACTCTCCTCTGCCTAGCTTTCTATCAAATTAAATTTCTTATCTACACATGACTTCAGAATTCCAAACGCATCCTTAATGAACTTATTTTTGCTCATATTATACTTATTTAAAGACTGTGATTTACAAAGACTGAACATTGGCTACCATAAAGACTATAATATAATAGGATCCACGAAATGGATCTGTTAACTGGCCACCTCTTTCGTGCGATTTGAGGCCGTTACATTATTTCTTTGAGGATATGTAAAGTCGCATGTCTACGTCGATAAACCGGAAACAATTGAGCACTTGGAAGCCAACATTCGACGCGTTATAGCGATTTACTGATTTACTGCGAAGAGTGTGTGAAAATTGGACCTCCAGATTACGTCATGTACACGCCAGCCGCGGCGGTCACATGCCCGAAATCATATTCAAACATAAATGCCATAAAATTATCTTTCAAATAAAGCCAATTTCATGGTTATTAAAAACATTTTTCTGTGTTTTATTTCAATTTAAAGTTCTCCTCCTCTAAAAAAAACACCCTTTACATGCTGAATAAATGTACACGAGACCTTGTAAGATTTGCCTTTACAATAACCGTGTTGATTATCAGGCAACAAGCTATACTTATTGATAAAGTGCATTCTTCTCTTATATATTGCTTTTTCAAACACTTTACGTAGAGAACTCACTATCGTTATAGATTTATAATTACGGCATTGCACACAGTTCACAACAGCAGCCATAACGGGCGAACTGGCTTCATTCAGATAACGTAACGGGCTCGTGACGTCAGAGACGAATGTTGACCCACAAAATGTTTACAAACGTCAAGTTTCGTTAAAATTTGGTATATATTAGACAGTATCCATCATAGTGCATTACTTCGCCGTAATATTCAATTTAAAAACAATTCCTAATGGGTAGGTACCCAATGCTCCATTGCAACTATATCACTACTAATTTTGACTTCATCTAAAACTATAACGTTTCGCTTGTGAATCTAAATTCCTGTTGATGCAACTACCCCCTTTGGCAGTAACGCGTAGTGTGCAATATTATTTCTATTTTCAATGTACATAGGAAGCAAGGGAGTGATCGCTCCGGGTGGATGAGGGGTTGCTCCTGGACGCCGGTGGGGCTGCTACGTGGAGGCGGAGGGATCTGGTAGAAAGCCCCGGCCTAGCGCACGTTACGCCTCTGGGCGATGTCTCGGAGTGGGTCGGCCGCGCATCAGCTGCTTCGCGCATCGACTTCGGAACAAAGGTCGTCGGCCGCATGCACCAGGTGAGATTTGTTTACAATGGCTAGCTGCTGCGAACATTTCGGATTAGAAATGGTGTTTCAAGAACATACCTGCCGGCGTAAGAAGCTGCAGGAGTTCGCGTTCGATGAGCCGAACTGGACCGGGGTCGCTAGCCGATTTGCCGGCTTTCGCGGCTCGAAACGATGCAGCGGTCGGACTCTCGGGAAATTCGCTATTCAAGCGAATTTGCGGCTTCGACTGGATTGCGGCAGTGCGGAGATTTCTCTCGGAGGGCTTCATGAACGCTCATAGGATGCTGGAGGTGACTCTTACAGGCAGGTCCCTTATCGCATAATCTCTGTATGCGTCCAGCCTGGCGGCGGCGGGCTGTTGATGACTTCCTGGCGCCTCACAATTCGGGCGAGTTAATACGGTTGAAATACGGCTTTCGAGAGCGCAAATGGAATGCGCCTTCAGAACTCGGATGATCACGGACGGTGATTTCGTCCAGCGGATTACCGGAACGCTAGTCACAAATTCCGCGGTTTCGGCCTTTAACTAACATCCGTTCGGTTACACGGGATACGGGGAAAGCCAATTAGTAGCCACGGTTTCGGCCTTTAAATTAATGACGGTTCGGGAACGGGTTTGATAACGATCTCCAGGTTATCGGGGTGTTCTTGCAGGCAGACAGTAACCATACCAAACCCGCAAAAACTTTTATTTAGCCGATTTCTCCCTTGCTAAGACAGTAACCATACCAAAGCAAGGGAGTGATCGCTCCGGGTGGATTAGGAGGAGTTCAGGAGAGGACTCGGGAACAGAATCTCTTCCAGGTGGATTGGGAGAAGGCTTAGGGGAGAACCCCAGGATGGGATCTGTCTCAGGAGCTGCCATGTGCTCCTTTTTATACGTTCAGTGGCTCCCGGTCGGCGCTCGTGCTCCCCACTCTGGCGGCGGGGGAAACACTCCTGCGCGCAAACGTGGCTTCCTGCGCATCGGCTACCGGTTCTTAGCGCGGTCTTGAGATGCAAACGTTTGATAAGGCGGCGAATTAAATTCCCAATACGTTTCAAGTATCTTTAGAATTTAGATTCACAAGCGAAACGTTACAAAACAGCAATTTGTTCAAAATAACTTGCCTAGAAGCTAGTGTTATTGCAATCGGAACAAGTCCAATCCGTCAGTTCTCTTAATTCAAAACTTGTTACCATTTTTGTGCCACCGTTTCATTCGATGGAAATTTGAGCATGCTAATACAGGGTCCGGCAACTGGTATTACCTATATTTAGTAGGCTGTTACGGAAACAATATTTTGTTATTGACAATTCAATTGTCAGATTTGTGTGCGTTAATTTATGTAGTTTAATAGATCATGGATAAGTTTCCAATTAATCAACGCGTATACGTGGTTAAAAGCTTTCTACGAAGTCAATCAGTTGTGAACACAGTTGTTTTCGAGGTTTGGTGACATAACATGGCCGTTCAATTCCCCGATTTGACGGCTCCTGTTTTTTTTTTGTGGGGATATCTGAAGCTACAGGTTTACGAGAGGCGTCCCTAAACAATAAAATACCTTAAAATGCCTATTTCAGAAGAAATAGAGAGTATCGAACCAAAACTGTTGAGAAGAGTGATGCAAAACTTTAGACAAAGATTGCAGTACTGCATCGAGGCTCAGGGAGACCATTTAAATGAAGTAATTTTTAGTAACTAAAACTGCACATAATAAAGTTGATATTCATCTCAAATTTGTTTCAATCCATTACAGTGTATCCTTAGAACAGGTCTTGGAAAATAGGTGATACCAGTTGCCGGACCCTGTATATGGAGCAACTATTGAAACATAGTTAATTTGACATGCAGCTTGGTAGTTAGTACACAACACTTCAAATGCATTTTTGCAACTGATTTGAACAGTCTTGCCAAAATAGTTTATTAACGTCAAATGTATTTAAAAGTTTTAAAGACTTGTCCTAGAATAACCTAGCAGAAAATTTGGCATCAGAGCCAGTGTCATAGCCTGGAACGTTATAGACTGCCTTGACAGTATCCAATGAGTATACGTTGGTGGCTTAGAGCAGATACCTGGTATATACGTCGGGCAAACGCAAATGTCAGAGGCCATTTTTGATCCAAAAATAAATGATAGCGTACAAGGCCAGAGTTGTCTTGTTTAGTATGTGTCATATTGATGAATTTAGTTATTCGTCAGTTTGACACTGTGGTAGTATATGGTAAATTAAAGCGTTTATTATACCGGTACGTATCTACAGACGCCAGCTTGGCCGAGCGGTTAGGGAGTTCAACTGTTGTGCTACGTGCGGGGTTTAATTCCCACATCTGCAACTGGCGGGCGGCCCACCCAATCGCTTTAAAAATTGGGTACCGAAACCACGGTTGTGGAAATAGGAAAAGTAAGACAGTTGTAAAAGGCGTGATGCTAACCACATCACCCAGTACGCCGTTAACGGTGTGCCAGAGAACTGGGTTTCGGAAAGAGATTTCGGCGACCCTGACTCGCCGAGTCTGAGGCCATATTCCTATGTGTGGAATGAAGTGCTCTGAACTTTACTTTACTTTACGTATCTACAGGGTGGCGGTCAACTGATTTTGAGGTAGTGTTACCGTTGCGGGAACTAAAAAAAGAAGTAGGCAAAGGCCAACGGCTTCTCAGCCGGAGCTGGTCGTGGGTAAAACAAAAGACTCAAAAGCTTTAGCTAACAAAAAAATATGGGCGCCAAGTAGCTAGTAACCCAGCACTTTGCTAACCAAAAGATACATTACAGAAGGCGCTACTAACCAAACTTGAAAATATAAAGGTAACGGCAAAGGCACAAATCATATACGCAAACAAATAGGTCGAGGTAGTATAATTGCGGCAAACAGAAATACAATACACAATTAAAATACACACACAGAATCTCAATAGGGAGATCATATCACAGCTTAACATTACCAAACAAAGCATAAGGCTAAACTCACCACAATACTGCCAGTTACATTACATGGGCATAAAAGCGTAGTTGACAAGCAAGCCCAAATTAAATAAGTAACTATAAACGGTATGTATATGTTACAAAATAGTAGTATTAAAAAAAGAATACAAGATTGACATTAAACTTTGCCAAATGCACTACTGAATAAAAACTTAGAAAGAGTTTGAAAGCATCGTGGCTTTGACGCAACTGTTAAGATCGAAAGCAAAATTTAGAATGCACGTTGAATGCAACCGAACACCCAGTATGCAAGGCTTAACCTTTATTTAATTATTAATTAAATGATACCGACGCTATCACGGGTCTACAAGATCTTGTTTTGGTTCCGTAAGGGCGAATTCACGATATTGCAAGGCAATTTGCATTAAAACGGTCGTGACGCGAGCATTACCAATAATTTCTCTTGCACGACAGGGCGCAAATAGTGATATTATTCAATGGTGTAATAGGTGACATTTGAATATGAAAGAATACTTTTCATGCACTTGACTTCACAACGGAATTACAATACCGTCAAAAATTAGTCCGAGGTCAGAGACAAAGTACAATACCGGTAAAATTTAGTCCAAAATCGGAGGCATCTCCGTACATATAACCTAAATCGCTGTATGTCGATTAAAAGACCTATCGTAATTAATAATTAAGTTACAATGGCAGAATCAAATATATTCCACAGGTGAGTTTACCGATTAAGAATACACGTTAAAGGCAATCGTAAGTTTATCGAGCACTTTGCAGCACCGTCACGCAATTATCTTCATGGGGGGGCTGGAGATTCGGGAGTTCGAAACGGAAACAATAATCTGACAGACCTTTTGCGATGGACTTCTCTCTCCGGCTGCAGTGGCCGAAGGGCTATGGGGAGGTCAAGAAGCAAGCGACCACCGAGTAGCTGTCGCATGAGGTTTGACAGGCGATCGCCGGCTCGAAGGATCCACCGTCAGCGGTGTCGACTGGCGGAGCAATGTTCGATTCGCCACCAAGTAGGTAGGGCTGCTGGCACGTTGCCAAGCGAAGGGGGTACTGCATGTACGTAGCCACACGGAAATACTGTAGGTTTGTTCCCAGAGGGGAATAAAAGCCGTTTTAGATTTTTACGCCTGCGCTTCGCCAAAGAAGTGGACCATGTGCTGCTAAAGCAAAATCCCCAAACAAAGTTTGGGCTGGAGATCATCGCAAATAACATTCCCGGGGTCGATTCCAGACCGTCGCGGAATTCATAACACAACAAAAGCAATCTCCTACAATAAGATGGGCTCGAATATTTCCAATAAAGTTACGTCTCCAAGACGTGAATTTTCGAAGCACCTGACTTTAACAGCACAAAAATGGCGAATGCCAAAATGGTTTCCAAAAACTGATAACCAACAATCAAATTTTGGGAAGGGGTCAGATAATATTAGTAACTCAATATGCATAAAGTGAAGCCTACACACCAGGGGCTCTCAGACCTGTAATTCTTATCATATGGCTTACTTAGATTGAAATGTAACTTTCAGAAGATCTGAATGCTCAGTATTGCTGTAAGAAAAATTTAACTTGAAGAAAGATATGGCAAAAGTTAATTTTAACCAAGATTAGGGCAAATAATTAGATAAATAGTTGTAGATGATTTTTGAACCGTAACAGTAGATGAATCGGATTGAGCCATTTACGGACAATTGTTTGGTGATGTAGAAAACACGTAACCTTTAAGAACATATCTTGTTGTCGAATCAGTCATAATATTAATAATTATTGTTACATTACATTATGAGAAATGGAGAATTCCTATTATAATTAAGTCTGAACACATAATTAAATGAACAACGAGACAGTTGTATGAAAAATAAAACATTTAAACAGTTACAATTTTTTTAATACATTAATTTTCCCTATGGAGTACGCCGAAAATGTGTCATTGGTGGATCTTGGACCAGTTTGGATGCCGATTTCTTGTATCGAGGTTTCTGAGCACATCAATTTTTGACGAGACTTAGAATGAGATGTGATATTGAGTCGGAACATACTCGAAGCCCTAATCCGTGAAGTGGACGCTGATTATTTCAATTTACATTATAAACGTTGATTAAAATGTTTATTCCGTATAATAGTATTCCTTCTTTCTTCCTATATATCTCTATTGAGCCTATTTTAATGTAAATAGTAATAATTAGATAAAAAGGAAACATTTTGTGAAGAAACCGTAACACTGGATTTAACATCAATTTTCAAAGGTATACGTATTCACTGCTGTAACTGTTGAGGTTTTTATATGCCTTTTATTAATACAAGTTCCATAATGTATACGGCACAAAATTAAATATAAGTTAGTAACTACCGTGAAAGACTTTAGGTTATTGGCTGCAGAATGGATAACTAATTAGCTTCTTTTTATATAACTATTAAACCTTCCATTTCTTATACGAAATGATATAAATAACACGGAACCCATATATTGTTTGTGCAGCACACTTAACTTTGGACTTAACCTTAATTTTCAAAGGTGTATTCACTGTTGTAAATGCTGCGGTTTTTATTTTCTCATTCATTATGTCATTTACGTAATATACAGTGTGTCCAAGACAAGGAGGGCCAGTTTACAGATAAAAATTTGGTTAAATGGGAATAAAGTTGTGCAATTAAAGGACTGACAAAATGATGCCTCGAAATCCAAGAAATGATTTTTCGTTTTTGCGTTATCTTAAAAAACTGAATTTTCAGATGTTTATTTAAATTTTTCGGACGTTAATATTGAAGTTAGAGAAAAATTGATAAAACAATTTTTTAACAACTTTCAATGGACTGAAAGGTTCCGTTATCAATTTTTAAGATACGGAGAAGTTACTTGTCATTAGTATCAGCTAACAGATTCGTAAAATTCTGGTGATGTTGTTTAAGGAATGTTTTTGCGAGTTAAAACATCTCTGGATGTTTTTAATCTTCAGTAGTAACGTATACGTATGGTCTTCAATACAAATCTTCAATAGTAATTAATTAATATATTGATTATGTTTCTTACTTATAAACATTAATTAAAATAAGAAATAATCTCAATCCAGTGTGGCTCATTACTTTTTTTAATTATGAACATCAAATGCTTTAGGACACGGGTCCGTATAAAAAATTTTTTTGATGGCGGTCAAAAAAGGCTCGAAACGTAATTAACCCTTAATATGTATGTGTGATACATTTTTGAAATCAGAATAAGACGGGCTTCTGCAATTTAACATTAGGACTGTATTTTAAAAAATGAAGTTGATGACGTAATATATAAGTCCATTAAAAGTTGCTGCAAAGAAGTTTTATTAGTTTCGCTCTAACTTTAATATTAACGTCAGAAAAAAATAGAATTGGAAATCCGAAAATTCTGTATTTTTAAGATAACTCAAAGAGGACAATTTATGTTTTTTATAACTTCTATTTGCTTGAGAATTTAAGATGTGTGTGAGGCCCTTTTCAAGCGTTAATTGCGAACCTTTCCGGATTTATTTTGTTAGTTTTGTATCCGTTGTGAAATTTAAAATATTACCGATAAGAAGCGCAAATAGTAATTTATTATACAAGACGATAAAGTTAAATTTTATCCACGAGTGAATCGTTTAACGTCGAGACGAAGTCGAGACGTTAATGATTCAAGAGTGGATAGAAATAACTTTATCGTCGTGTATAATACAACATTTTTTTCTATAGCAAGAACTTTAACAATTTCAAAAGAAAATAAGGACAGTCAATCACATTTCAAAATGTCAGTAGCTAGATTGGGTTGCTACGATAATACGGAGATGTTATATTTAATTTAAACAAAAGTTAGAAAATTAAATTACTTTATCTATCCTTGATGTTAAAGTGCTACTTTATCTACCCTTGCTGTTAAAATAAAACTTGACCTTTTGTTTTGAGTTGATAAAAGCACACTTTAACATGTGCTATAGAAAAAAAGTAATAAATTTTGAATAATTTAATAAATATACAGAGTGTTCGTTGTTTGAGCTTAAGCATGGGGATCTCAGTTATCGTAACAGCTACGAAGTTAGTTAGATTGGGGCAAAGTTGTATATTTGTATGGTTATTAATAATCTTAAAAGAAATTTGACCTGTCATTTTTAGTTTAAAAATTTCGTAAAAAACTGAAGTTTGTAAAGTTTAGATTTTTATGTTTTTATTCGAAAACCAATCAAATTAGCCATTTTTAACCAAAACATTATTGAGACATTTTTCAACAAGGCATTTAAAAGTAATATTACAATTTCTCTAGCGCTTAAGATAGCTAAAAATCGATAGTTATTTTTTTAGGGTCGCCATATTGGATTTTTTTTCTTTGAATGCAGATACGTTAGAGATTTATTATATTCTCTGAAACTTCTTTGTGGCGCTTCAATAATCATTCTATTGTTTTGGGTATTTCGCCATACTACAAACTGAAAAATATTAAAACATGAAGACATATCTACTTCCGTTATCAACATTAACTAATTAAATTAAAAATCTACAAGAACTTAGCTTATTTTATTGAAGATCTAGCAGAACACGACTAACCTTCCCAATAAACAGTGTGACACTAACAGACGACTACTTGATTATATCTTGAAGAATGGATAGCCAACTAGTATTTAAATCAACTGAATGTGTGGACACGCATTCGTTTTTGCTTAGTAAAATATACAGATTGCCCGAAATCCGTTTTGAATATAGGAAATTAATGAGTGCATAAAGACATAAACAAAATGAGTAGCAAGACAAAGATAGAATGTAATCACGGCTAGGTAAATTTTTAAACTAAAATTAACAAATATTTTATCTGTCATTCAGAGTATAAAGTGTGGTTTAAATATACTATTGTTTATTATTCACATAATTATTTAAACCTCACTTTATCAGCGTACATACATCAAACAAGTAGAGACACTCATGTCAAATGTTGAAACCTGTCTAGAGTGCCTGGGACAGTAACTCGGGGGGTATTTTCAAGCTTGACTATCAGATGGCAGCACAAAATTCTACCAATCAAAGCCAGCTATTAGCTCTGCTACCAATGATATGTGATAACATAGTGGCGCCATCTGTTATTACTATCGGAAAGTACCCCCCAGAAGCCGTCCAACGTCATCCAAATAGGTATTTTGACATCAAAGGAACCGACAGTGAGTGTCTCTACTTGTTTGATTTATGTACGTTGACTTTATACTCTTCATGACAGATAAAATATTTGACAGAAGTGTTTGCTTGTTTCATTGACTTAATTTTAGTTTAAAAATGTAGCTAGCCATGATTACTTCTATCTTTGTCCTGCTACTTTTGTTTATGTCTTCCGTGTCGCACTCATTAATTTCCTATGTTCAAAACGGATTTCGTCAATCTGTATGCAGCTTCTTTGATTTTACAAAAGCGATTTCAATGCTTGGCAACAGTTTGCTTGCAACCTTCCCTTTGGTCCCGTTCTGCAACGAAGGAATGCCTCGGATCTGAGCGATGCGGCTGGATTATATACAACATGTTTACCTTTGCCCATTTTTGTTTTTTTAATTCACCCTGTATCTGTTAGGTCCCATTTTCGTCAAGGGTAAGGCCTGCGCTATGTTCTAATTATTACCTTTATCTACTCGTATTCCACAGTTAAAGCAAAAATAGACAAAAATTTGTTTTAAGGTGCTTCTCTCTAGCCTTCTTGCACCCAGTATTGGGTATATTCCAGGCATATCTGACAAAATTAGACGAATTGGAAATAGATTCAATGTTAGGACGGTATTCAAAACGATGAATACTTTGCGGTCAGTTCTTACAAAAACTAAACCGTTCAACGAAGAACAACATTCAAGGAATTGTATATATAGTATTCCCTGTGAATGCGGGAAATATTATATCGGTGAAACATCCAGGCCTTTAGCAGTTAGAGTTAAAGAACATAAAAATATGTTGAAAACGTATCAATTCAATAAGTCTAAGCTGGCAGAACATGCTTGGGATGAAAACCATAAAATACAATGGGACAACACAAAGATCTTGTCTAAAGAATCGATGTCAACTAGGCGAAAAATTAAGGAAACGGCATACATTTTACTTAACGAAGAAAAATGCGTGTCGTCTTTCTCAATATTTTTAGACAATAGTTGGCTATCGATTCTTAAAGATGAGATCAAGTAGGTACAGATATCAACAAACGTCAATGTCAAAAAATTCATTGGAGGTTGGTCGTTTTTCCTTCCAGTGAAAAAAGATAAGTTTCTTGTTAGTTTTAATTGTTATTCGTTGATAACGAGGGCAGATTGTCCCTCGAAACGTTCGTTGTTAATATTTTCGTTATTTAATATTTTAATTTGCAGAGTGGCGAAATACCCATATAAGAATATGAAACAGAGACGTTATGAAACGGGAAAATATAACACAAAAAATAGTAAACAAGATGAAAAGGTGCAAGCCCCGTATTATTACTTCGGTACACTATTTGGATCATTTTTGCTACGTGCTCTTTGGGACTCTCGCTCCTTAAGACATTCATTTAGAGAGCCTCAATAATGTGGCTTTTCAGATTTCAAGGAAAGGATAGAGATCCCATCCAAAAGCTTTCAATTATTTTGGACATATTTCACACAGACTAGCGCAGATTATGTTGTTCTCAAGCTACAATGTTTACGTTTACATACATTCGGCGAGGCACCTTCACTAAACTTAATTTTCCGACTTTCCTTTAACGTCAAAGGAGTTGCTGTCTTCACAAAAGTTATGCAGTTCGCTTTTCATATAATTTTGGATTGGTTGCGACTGACAGAGCAGACGAAGTGAATGTGATTTAGCAACAGAACAATTTTTAAAATTCTTTAATGCTCTCAAAGTTTCCAATACAGGCCTTCATGCTTTAAAGAACTTATTGTTCATTAAATTTAATTGTTTGCTTCTATTTACTTTTTTATTATTTGACTTAGGGCCGGTTGCAGAAAGCAATGTTAAGTCTGGTGTTAGCTAACATCGCGTCAAAGTGAACAAATTCGCATCAAATTTTGTTTACTAATATATTAGTTACCATAAGCATTTGAGATTTGATTCGTTTTTGTTCACTTTGACGCGATGTTAGCTAACACCAGACTTAACATTGCTTTCTGCAACCGGCCCTTAAGAATATAAACAACAAAGGCACACCCAGATGTTATTAATTGGTATAGAATTATCAAAAGCACAGATATAAGAGTCTGTGGGGTTATCTTAAAAACACACATAAACGAATGTGATCTGGCTGTAAAGGTAAACAGAACGCAAAATGAAGAAAAGAGCGCAACACAATACACTAGAGTTCAAATTAAGTTTGTGCAATTTCAACAACCTGTGATACATAGCGCGAATGCAAGACATATTCTTAACTCCTGGGTATTCTTAACTTTCCTAAATGAATATACAGTTTTTGGAATAACATTTTAGTATCATGTGATTAAATTATGATGACATCATAACTAAGCAGTGTTGTCAATTAATTTCATTAGTATAACAAAGAAGGCGTTTTTATAAATTCTAGGTTATGTCATCTTCATGAATATTCGAAAGTTGATATCACTTTAATGGGGCATATTTAAACAAGTAGACAACTTGCTTAAATGTTAACGAATATCTTTATTACAAAATTAACTAGCTACACATCTTTTTGTACGTCAACAGTTTATACATGATGACCTTGCCAAGAGTTGTCAATAGTTTCATTTTGGAAAATTCATGTCTCGTACAAGAAAACAAACGTTAAGAAACCCTCTCAGTTTATACGTAAATAGAATGTTAGAAAATTAACTATTTTAAGGGCAACATCTGGCAATTCTGTCAGATCTTTTCGAAGATTGTTTTATTTCTATTTAAGCGATATATTTCGCAATGCAGTATGCAACGACTTTTAGAAACCATTAAAAATGTGTCTTTTCTCAAACTCTTGCTCAAAGTTTTAATAGTTATGTGCTCTCCTAAAATTGCACCTATCTTTGTAATTCAAAAACTAAACAATATTACTTTAAGTATTTACGTATTTACGTACTCTTGATCAATCTAAATTTTTACTTTAGTCAAGTTTCATATTTTAATATATTAGTTTTCCTAAATTATTCTACGTTTCCTACAACATTTTAAGCTCTAAGGCCTATCCTGGATTTCTTAAGGTTTTCCCAATATTTGGGCTGAAGCTTATTTTTTTTCGGCCATTTCTCAATGCGTGCTGAATCAGGAAGGGTGGCAAAGTAAACTACATTTGTGAAGTCAAATGTTCCATATTTATTTGTGAATATTCGCTAGCATCCTATATTGAGGATTCACTAGTGTTGCAATGTCTTTTGTGGGAAATTCGGGGAGTTCCCGAAAGAGATATTTTTCGTGAATTATCAAAATAAGACATGTTTCTGGATTTGTACCTGAGCGAACACATGCTACGATTTGGCAAAACGGAGCAGAATATCTGAATGGTATACCTAGCTTTCTTTTTTGTACTACTGTAACGTTTCGCTTGTGAATCTAAATTCTAAAGATACTTGAAACGTATTGGGAATTTAATTCGCCGCCTTATCAAACGTTTGCATCTCAAGACCGCGCTAAGAAGCGATAGCGCTGGCCGGTAGCCGATGCGCAGGAGGCCGCGTTTGCGCGCAGGAGTGTTTCCCCCGCCGCCAGAGTGGGGAGCACGAGCGCCGACCGGGAGCCACTGAACGTATAAAAAGGAGCACATGGCAGCTCCTGAGTCAGATCCCATCCTGGGGTTCTCCCCTAAGCCTTCTCCCAATCCACCTGAAAGAGATCCTGTCCCGAATCCTCTCCTAAACCTCTCCTAATCCACCCGGAGCGATCACTCGTTTGCTTTGGTATGGTTACTGTCTTAGCAAGGGAGAAATCGTCTAAATAAAAGTTCTTGTTGGTTTGGTATGGTCACTGTCTTCCTGCAAGAACACCCCGATAACCTAGAGATCCTTATCAAACCCGTTCCCGAACCGTTATTAATTTAAAGGCCGAAACCGTGGCCACTAATTGGCTTTCCCCGTATCCCGTGTAACCGAACCGATGTTAGTTAAAGGCCGAAACCGCGGAATTTGTAACTAACATTCCTGTAATCCGCTGAACGAGATCACCGTCGCCGTCCCGTCCGTGATCATCCGAGTTTCGAGGGCGCATTCCATTTACGTTCTCGAAAGCCGTATTTCAACTGTATTAACTCGCCCGAATTATGAGACACCAGGAAGTAATCAACAGCCCGCCGCCGCCAGGCTGGACGCATACAGAGATTATGCGATAAGGGACCTGCCTGTAAGAGTCACCGCCAGCATACTATGAGCATTCCTGAAGCCCTCCGAAAAGGATCTCTGTACCGCCGCAATCCAGTCGAACGCGCTTGAACGGCGAATTTCCCGAGAGTCCGACCGCCGCATCGTTTCGAGCTGCGAAAGCCGGCAAATCGTATGGCGGCCCCCTGTCCAGTTTGGCTCACCGAACGCGAACTCCTGCAGCTTCCTACGCCGGCAGGTATGTTCTTGAAACACCATTTCTAATCCGAAGTGTTCGCAGCAGCTAGCCATTGTAAACAAATCTCACCTGGGGCATTCGACCAACGACCTCCTCTGACCGATAAGAGGCCGCTGCGCGGACAGCCGACTCCGCGACATCTTCGGGGACACCGACGCGCGCATCGAAGGCGTATTCGACGTGCTTGCCCTTCACCTGGACAATTTGGATTGCGGCGCTACTGGCGAGCCCAAGCAACCCCCTGTTGACGCAACTGCCCCCCTGTCCGTAATATACAGTGTGTTCTATTAAGTTCGCATTCAATGTAAATAGTTAAAAATAGTATATTTTATTTTCATTACTTATCCTGTGTTATTTATTGATCTATGATATATCCGAGCAATTTGAACGTATTCTCCGACTTGAGCATATCCGAGGCAGTAAGGCCAATTAAAATATTCCTAAATAAAGGCGAGACATTACACTACTTGCTTCGATTTTATGGCGCTCCATTCGTTTTAGCTCTTCTACGGGCAAGATAAATTTACCCTCGGGTTCTCGCAATCTGCTGACCTTGGATTTGTACATGCGAAGATTCCATTTCAGCAAGAGGTTCGAGTTCAACTCACCCTTGAGGCCCCCATTGTTAAAAACTATACGATACCTGCAGTCGTTGATTACAGCGCAGAACTTTCGATTAAACTTGACGTAATCACCTGGCTTCCTTGACGCTTATCGACATTGTTTCCGATGCGCCTGCTTGCCACCTGGGGGCGGCTACAGATAGTTTGTGTAATCTATTCTAGTTTCCCTGCGCCAAAAGATTGGACTTCATTCGAACTTGCAATATGGGATTCTTTTTAATTTGTGTGTTTTTGTGTTAAATTTTATCGTATTCAGCAAATATCAAATGTACTTTATAATTGGATTAATACAGTATAACGTAGGATTTATCTGTTTAGGTCAGATTATTCAACTAATTTAAATTACTGTTTACTTTCAATCTTATTAGATGTGGATATTTTGGTATTTGTCTCACGTACCATCCACGTTATTACTTTTAATTTTGGCCTTTATTTTGTGAAGCAATTTTACATACACTTTGCCATTTAAAGATTTCGATATTCACTTCATGTTAGTGACCGAATAATTCGGTTGAATTAAACTTAATCATTTCCCTACTTGCAAGATATTGCCTTAATTAATTCGCTTTACTCGTCGAATTAAAATCGACAAGGATTTTAAATATTTACTAAGCATATTTGGGGTTATATAATGCCCTACTCTGTACCAAGATCTTGGGGTGTATAGGACCATTCTATTAATTATTAATAACATCTAAATATTCTTGCATTTGAGGATTCAGGGTCAACCATTAATAACATTATCAAGGGCATGTTATTTTACCAAGTAATCTACCGGTAATGCAAATTGCTAATTTTTATAGTCAACTTGTATTTTTAATACTATGTATCTATATTATACTTTCATAATTTGATTATTGGCTTTTATGACTTTTAAAACAGCTCTTACTACTGTGATATTATCTCTGTGATATTTTATCTTAATTTGCGTGTTTTATTATTTTGCTGTGTGTATGTACTGCCGAATACTTTTGACTGATATTATACTGCCCTGATTTTTATGTTTGCAAATTTTATTTGTACCCTTGCCGTCCTCTCTCTTTTTTTTTTGATTAGCAAAGTCCTGGGTTGCTTGCTACTTGGCGCCCATATTTTTTCACAGCTTAAGATTGGAGTTTTGTTGTTTAACCCACGATCAGCTCCGGCTGAGAAGACGCCTGCCTTTGCTTCTTTTTATTTACATGCTGCTCTAAAAACAGATTATGTAGATATGTCAAAATAGTGCTATTAATATGTTTAAATATTTTATATTGAAAGAATTTAGGCTTACCTTTTTCCTACATTTCATAAATCGTATTTCGAATAGTAGCCACCTTAAAGTTATCAATGCAGGTAATAGATTTAGGACGTGGCCGATTTTGGGCGGAGAATTCAAAATTTCATTTCATTGGCTGAGATGTAGAGCTTACCGGTTGAATACTGATATTAACTACTGCTGCAATTTGCTTAAGTAAACTTTTATTAATTTGCCTTAGTTACTTGGAAAGACTGGAAATTGCCTTCCGGATGGCATTCAACGGTATAAAAGAACCCCCTCATTATCACGTTTTTGTTAGAAATATTTTGTTAATGAAGAAATAAGTTCCTTTGCATCACTACCCAAATGATTATTCGGCATCTCTCAAAAATAACTTTAGTTGTCACTTTTAACACCTAACAAAATTTAAATAAAAACGACAATTATGCAACTGCGTTTAGAGCAACCAACCTTATATTATGTTGATTATATATGTTTTTCGCCGTATGAAAAAATTTAGTTTTCCATTATTACGGTGGTACAGATTTTGGCAACAGAAGTTTCTTATATCACGTGATTTAATTATTATGACTACATGACGTAGCATTCTTGTCAATGAATTTCAGTATTATGACACAGAAGATGTTTTGTAAATTCTAGGTTGTTACCTTCATGCATATTCCAAACTTAATGTCATTTTAAATTTTAAATTTAAACAAGCAGACAAGATCTTCAGACGTTAAATACGACGATATTTATTACAAAATTTACTAGATAGGTACACATAATTTTGTACCTTTAGCAATTTGTAGGTCATGAACTAGCCAAAAGTGGCAGTTTTTATGATAAGATTTGCAGCGAAGCACTTGCTGTCAATTTCTCCTTATGCATTCTATTTTAGCTTCGATAAGTTAGCACCTCCTTATTATGCTACTTGGGACTGGACAGAGGTGGCTAAGTCGTTTCACACCGAAAGTGAGTTTTCTCAAAAGAGCTATTGACGCTAGTTTTAACAGATAAGCTAAAACCTTAGCTAAGGCAACTATAACAAATAAAAAATGTAGTCGCTAGTATGTGTATTAATTGACAATATTGAAATTGCCTTGCACATGCAGGTTTTACCATTTGTATATTAATACAGTAGTGACTTACAAGCGTACTTCCTACGTACCTTCCGCTTTGTTTATTTGTGCGTTAAATTTACTTTTGAAATTATAAACTACATGCATTATGGTGTGAACGCAGCATGTACACGTCGCTGAGTTAGTATTGGGTTTGCCTTAATTATGTACGTAGCTTGTCTTTAAATACTTACCTTACATACAATATTTTATTTCGGTACGAGGAATTAACCTCCTATATTACTTATTTTTATGTAGACATTTAAACTAAATATCACCTTAATTGCGTCGCATTTATGTCGTATTTTGCTATAATAGGTTATAGCTTATCAAAAATCCTGCGTCTACTAAGTGCATTTTTGGTTTTGTTTCTTCATCGAAATTTGCGATTACCATACTACAGCGGAATCTTCCAACTTCACCAGTTGTTGGATAATCAAGTTGATGGCACTAGTATTTGGCTTTTATCATTTTAGTGTTAACTCACTTTCTCCTACGAAGTAGTTTAGCCGGGCACGTTTAACACTATTGGTTAAGGGACTGTTTTAGGTATTCATAGCTCGTTATTTGGCTTACATTGACGTGTTGTAAGATTATTATTAATTTATTCTATTACTATTGCGTATTGGAGTGTGGAGGTGACAAACCCTCTCGTTTTATATATAAATCGGATTTTAGAAAATAAATATTTTTAACGACAATATCTCCGAGGATTGTTTTTTTAAATTTAAACCCTGTATTTTGTAGTACAATATGCAAAGGCTTTTGGGAACCATTACAAATGTTCTCTTTTCTCAAAGTCTCTCACAAATTTTTAATAGTTATATGCTGTGCTAAAAGTACACATTTTTAGCATTAAAAAACTAAATAATATTACTTTGAAATATAAAAAAAGCTTACTTATCTTTTTCGTACGTTTTGTATATTACGTTGAGAATAGCAACTTCGTCAAAACTGTCAATATTAGGGTTAGGATGTGATCGCTTTTTTGGTGGAAAATTCACAGTTTGGTCAGCTAGTTACTACAGTCTTTCTATTCTGATTTGAGGAGGTAAATTGTAAATCCTAAAGATGCATAATACACTTAGAACATTCACAAACCTTTGGGAACGACACTAATTTTATTCAGATAATCGATTTCAACCAGATGAATTAAACAAGCCGCGATTGTTAAAGATAAAATCAAGCTGTCTCCAGTCACTTGTCAAATACAGGTTCATTTAGAGGATGCCATTTTCTTAATTTTATATAGGTTTTTTCACGGAACGTTGGCTTTATTAATATTTTTAATTTTTATCGTGGCGGAATATCTAAGAAAAGCCATGAATTGCATTAGAATGCCACGAAAAGCGTCACAGACTGTAAATTGGATGGTCCTGGAAAATGCGTGCGAAGAACTGGCGGTGTGGAGTTCGGTGGTGGGCTGCTGCAGACAGATAACACCCATAGCTGCCGCTGGGGCTGCTACGTAACGAACAAATAATTCGTGGAAAGATAAATACAATGGGTTATTCAAAGCAGAAAGATAAATTCGATTCGGGCCGCTTTGTATGGCGCACCACACCCCTACTCATCCATATCTTACACTTCGTTTATTAACAATAACTCGCCGATGATGCGTTCGAACCTTTTACTCCACAGGAGTTGATCTTTTATTTATGCGGGATAATCTGAATGCAAAATGCACAATTTAGAGCCAACTATGTGGGGAAGTATTGATTTCTAGTTCCATTTCCATTAAGGAAGGGTTGTACTTCTGGTTATTTTTTACATGTTTACGTTTTTATCATATTCACAAGACTGAATGTCGAAAGCATAAGGTGAATTACTATAAAGTCACTGTTTAGCTTTTAATGATAATTTTTATTTATGTATTGAATTATCTTCAAAATGTTTATAATCAGTAGAAGTTGTTTAGCTTCACGCTGATTATCTAACATTTTTCTTATATTACTGTGATGCAAGTCCAAGTAGCGATTCATTGGTACTGTACGACGAGGTATTCTGGATTAGAATGACTGCGAGCCTTGTTCAGTGTAATAGTATTTGTGAACGTATTTTGTTTATCGCTTTTAGGGACATGACTTCACGTAGTGTCCCGGAGGTGTTTTAAATGAAACTACTTAGACAACAACATATATTTCAAATATTTTAGATTACAGCGTAGGAGAATAATATTCAGCAGCATTTTTTCTTCTTTGTCATAATTATATTAGTTAGAACAACAAGTAGTAGAGTATATTTTCTTGAGGATCAGTATCCTCTTACAGTAAAATATTTCAGTGTTGACTTCTTGTTACGCATCATTCTAGCAAAATTACCTCTTTTCTCATGGTAACAAAACGCTGTAGGTAGATTATAATTTCTACTTAGTTCTGATTCAAAAATATTTCTCTTTTTAATACTCAAAATTATATTCCCGTATCATATTTTCACCATCATCACTAAATTCCTAGTGTACATACCTTAGTGTGGCATCAGCGACGGAATACTGGCTTGATATTACTCTATCACCAATGTTTTCCGAAACTTCGATGGGTATAATTAAATCGCGAAGGTGATAAAAAGTGAGGAAATGCAAAGGACTTATTGTGAGTAAAGGGAGTACATGGAAAAGCCTAATATTAATGCAAGATTATCACGAGTACCAGGTAAACAAAGTTGGAATCGGCTCGGAAAGTGCGGGGTCGCCAGACTGCGTAAAAAACAGAGCAATTGTGGAATTCTCACACGTACAAATCTGAAAGTAACGAACTGAAATACATATACAAGAGGGTGTAGAATTCAAGGAAAAGAGCGAGAAAAACAAATTGAAAAGGTAGTCACATCAACAAAATACCATAAAAGCTAAACCGGCAATAAACCAGAGATGCAAGAAAACAAAAAGTACAATAGAAATCCGTGAACTAATAGAAGAGCCGATGGCAAAAAAGGAAAGCTGGAAAAGGAAAGAAGCCACCTGGAAAGAAGGGTAGCTGAATAAGAGGAACAACTCGAAAGTCAAAAGAAAAACGTAGAAATATAAGAAATTACGATTAAAGAACATGAGTTCAAAGTGAAGAACAACCATATAAGCAAAGAAAAGAGAAAGAGTAAGATTATGGTGGTGGCAATGCAATCGCGGAGCAGTGAAAAAGAAATAATGGCTAAAAAGATCTTGAATGGAGAATAAGTACTTTACATTGAGAATGATCTACTGGTAGAAGAATAGAAAATACAAGCCGAACTACGTAGCATCGCAAGGGGACAAGGAAAAAGGCGCAATCGTAAAGTTTGAATAACAAAAGGTCTAAGGAGTACGGCTCGACAAAGAGCAAAACAAAAGAATACGTAAAATGAACAAGAAATTATAAAGATCTAAGAGATTAAAAGAGAGAGAGCCAAGGAAAGTGTTGAATTAATTGACCAT
This sequence comes from Agriotes lineatus, assembly GCA_940337035.1. NCBI lineage: Eukaryota > Metazoa > Arthropoda > Insecta > Coleoptera > Elateridae > Agriotes > Agriotes lineatus. The sequence continues at coordinate 256,307 of CALNHX010000719.1, read as the reverse complement.
CCAGAACAAGTATCAGAGATAAAGGTAACAAATGGTAACAAAGTAGAAGAACGATAATAGCAGCGTATGCACCTAACATCGACTCAGTGAAAGAAAATAAAAAAACGTTTTTCGAAGAACTATAAATAATACAGCTGGAAGAAGCGGATATGATAATGTGATACTTATGGACGATGTTGGTGGGAGAGTGGGAAGTAAAAATGAAGGCTTAGAAGAATGGTTAGGACCACATATAGAAACGACAAGAAGCTAAACGAGAACAAAAGTGATAGAACAATGTATTGAAAACAATTAGGTGATATCCAATACGAAGTTTAAACATAAAGAGAGCCACAGATATGCAAGAGAAGAACTAAGTGGGCAAAAAATAGATTATTATAGATTACCGTTTAGTTGCTAGTAAGAAGAACAAAGATTGGGAACGTTCATTACTTATTGGTACTAACACTAAGTGAAACGTTCACAATACTATCAGAGGAAAGGATGAGAACAGTAATTAAAAAGATAAAAGTCTATAAATTACAGTAATGTAGTAGAGAACATGTATATGCAGCTAAAGTTCGATACGGAACAAAGCTGTGGAAATGTTTAGGAGAAAAAAGAGTAAATAGTGGTTTACTTAAAACCATATAAATACTTGAACCGGAAACTATTTGAGAGCTTTCCATCTGGAATATTTGAACCAAAGTATGACAAAGCTGTGTTTTCAGCCCACTGCTGCTCATAATTTTAATCGACACTGCAAAAAAGAAAAACACTTCTGTACAGGTCTGTCTTTGTACCAACCTTCGAATCCCGGGCAGTGCTAAATAAAGACAAGAGCAGACTACAAGCTGCTTATGGAAATGCTATTGGGTAGGTAACGAAGACTACCGCAGGAAATTACAAGTAAAACCACTGGAAACCCAGCATACATCAAGCACAACTTAGATGGCTCGGGCATGTGATAAGACTAGAATGAGTAAAACTGACAAAAAGAGTGTTCAAGGCGAGACCCATTGGCAAAAGGAAAACGAAACCTAGATTGAGAGTTCACAGAAATAATGGAGCTAATAGGCATTAAATGGAGATGCTAATACATTGGCTATTAAGTTCACCACCTAAAGGTAGCAGAAGACCGATTCTTTCAACAACTTCTGAATGAGCAGATGGCCTCGCGAGCAAATGCTCGCCTCTCAGGCTGCCGGCCCGGGTTCGAATCCCGGCGACTCTAGAGTTTAAAAAATCGTACGCTCCCCGGCTACCACGCTAACACCTGCGGTAGTCGTTAACTCCTAACAAGGGAACTCTTCCTGAGTTTCGACGAACAAGGCTAGCCACCTACCCGGCCTAAGGGTAAAGAGGGCCCATAGAACCACTTTGTGGTTAAAACAGGCCACTTGCCTATAATAAGAGGAAGAAAAAGAAGAAGAAGAACTTCTGATTTTAAACTATATTTCGTGTATTTTCTATTGGAAATTAATATTAATCTCCAGCAAAGTATTTTTGACAATGGTCTTTTGCCCCATATTTGCGGTATTATCATCTATTTTCTTTTTTAAAAACAAAGTATAGTATACTGCGCATCCTTCGCTTTAATAGGTAGCGTTATTTTCTAGTTTCCTCAAGATTAGTGTGTTAGTTATATGTATTGTCAATCTTACATTTTGCTTCTAAAGTATCATTTATATAATTCATCTTTTTCCTGCCGTCCCAATATAGATTTTTTACGTTCAGTTGGCTTTATCACCTTAGCGATCTAAACCCACCTTAGTTTTCTGTAAATGAGTTAGGCAAATTTAAAGGATACAGGTTACCTACATTCAGAATTGCAGATGTACATTTTAGTTGGACTTTTTCATTTTCCCTCCTCCTGTTATGTAATGTTGCTCCGTTCTGAAAGGGGTATGTTGTTTACTTGGTTCTGGGTGCTCGACGTTTATATCCTACTGTGTAAGCATTAATTGATTCGTCGGCTAAATCTATCAAAAATATAACATTAATGACTACGTTGATAGAATTGCCGGCCGGAGTCAGGGAGACGGCATGCAGTTCTTTAAGTACTTCTGGACAAATTAAAAATCCAAAATAAGCGCCAACGAATCTTTTAATTAATGAGAAGTGTATCCGGGTATCATAGAGAATTCGTAAACTTTAGTAGCATAATTATTCTAAAAAAAAGTTCAATACATGCACAGATAGAACTAACAATAGCAAAACCACAACACTAATATCACAGTCTAATAATAACAAATTCAGTATCATATCGTAGATACAAAGTACAGGTAATTATTTGCTAAACAAAGGTTATCGTAGGGTAATAAATCTAGGCTAAAGTTTAAGCCGCACCTGATAACATGCTTGCGAAAAAATTAGCTTAAAACGACGATTTAAAAGTACAAATATAAATTATATTGAACACTACAACAGTTTAAAAAGGTGTAACGGAGGTTAACGCAGCCGTGGAAGGAAAACACCGAGTGCCTTCAGGTACTTAGTTCGTGAAGCAAATTGTACATAACAGGGACCGTCCCAAACTAAAGCCTCCAGAATTCTAACGGAATTCGGCAGGTAACTGTAGCAATCAAACGAGGTACACAGAACCGGTTCACGGCCCACAATATTAAATGTTTTTAAATAAAGGGAAATCAAACCATATTACACAATTCCTAAGTTCAGTCCTCCACTAGGGAGGTCGCGTAGTTGGCCGGCAATGGCAGGTGCTTTTCAAAGCCCATAAAGAGTCAAGGTCGACGCCCTAGATGTGGGAATAGCCATTAAGGGGAGCTCCGAACCTGCGGCTAGAAAGAAAAAGGAATACCTTTAAATCTCGGCATGAAAGGCTTCAATTGGCTTAACCCAGATCAATTTGTGCCACGTGTAGAAATAGGTCAGCAAAGCGCTTCAGTCTCACAGAATTGGCGTGAGAGGAAATTTCTCAGCAAATCGCTACGGTTGCTAAAGCCGCTAACATCATCGAGGGTAAATTCCAGCAAATATAAACTGCATGCCCGCAAAACCACTGGACAATTCAAAAGGCGCTAAAAATGTTCGCCATCACAGCATCAAAACGGAAAAAGGATGCCGGGAACTAAAAGCCAAGATCATGTCGCTGCCCGTGCTGATAACAAAACGCAAACAAGCGAAGAGCGCGCGAAAGTCAAATCCTGTACTACAGACATCGGAAAATATAGACGGCGCGCACAGAACTGCAAAACTGTAGAGGCGCAATCCAAAAGTAATAACTGATCAAGTGTTTAGTTTGACATATTGAGGGTTGATAGCGGTTGACGGTAACTATTGTATTTTTTTTTGATAGTCTATTCATGACACTACCACAAGTCACAAAAATTGCGACAGTATCGGGATGCATAAGAGACCTAATATGGAAAAACGAAAATATGAATATTGAAGCAAAAGTAAAACTACATAAAACCTGCTTGAGCCCTATAACGAAGTACGCCGCTGCTACACAACAAAAATACCTTCGTAACACAGAGATGATAATACAAAGAAATATATTTCGACACACTCTCTATGACAGAATTAGAAACGACGAAGGAAGACAGACGTTTAACATTCAGGACGTCAGAAAACGCCCAAGAAAATGAAATAACCACGTCATGAAGGTAACTAACAATAGTGCTCAAGATTGCCAGATTGGGTACAGCGAGGCTGGTTAGAACACTATCTATAAGATGGGCAGATAGTTAAACCTCCGGGTCGCAGGCATAGTAACAAATGATAATATTAGATTAAAATCACCATGAAAAAGGTTCAAATATAAAAACGGCAATCATATAAGCCAGTGAATAAAGACCAAAGAAGAAAAACATATTAGGAAAGCCAAAAGTAGAAGAATAAAATTTAAAGCAAAACTTATATTTTTCTTAATTTGAGTTATGTCTAAATTGCGTTTTTCTTCCGAGGAGACATCTGCGGGATTATTTTCTAATGAATTTCTTCCCGATTCGTAAGTGGTTACTAAATCGATCTTTCAAGGTAGTCCAAAATCCAAGAACTAATTTTAGGGGTATTTCTGTTATGGTTATTCGTCACGTATGTAAACCATCCCTTTCGAAGAAAGGACAACAGAATCAGTTTCAAATGTATGAGTTGTACAGATAAATGTGACATCGAAGCCACTGTATTTTGCTATTAATTCGAATACAGTTTAAGTTTATAGTTTACGGTAAGTATTCTATCTCAGTCAGGATCTTTTTCCCAGTTCGTTGACAGTGACAAATGGATGGGTTACCACGGAAGTCCCATTGACGCTATAGAACTGATAAATGCTAAATCTAACGGATAGACAGATGATAAAATGTAGAATGGGATCTCTAAAATTTATTATTTAGACCAATTTTACACACGATTTGACTGCGAAACCTATTTTTTCGTCGTCGGGTATAAAGTCTGTAATTCAATGTTCTTCTTACAAAGAGAGACGAAGAAGATTGCTTACTAATGGATTTTTTACTCAGATGTATGCAGTATATATGTAGTAACTAAGTTTATTTTCCAGATAAAATTGAAGAGAGTTTAGCCTGTTGCTTCACTTACAAGTAAATTAATAAAAATAATTTAATGGTTAAAAGGTATAAAAGCACAAATTGGTAGCAGTAACGACAATGCGACTGCCGATGTAGTGATAGAAAGAGCCTAACTTCGCAAGCCCTGTTGTATAGTGTTGCCCATTGCTTGTTCTATCGGAATTTGGTAAGCTTTTAACTGCTTGGTTTTCCAATGAGCAGTCACGGATGTCGACATTCTTCGAGGGATATCGAATATCGTGAGTCTTCTACAAGGCAACCTTCATTTTTTTAAACGCTCAATCTTTATGTAGTTTCTCCTCTTACCAAAAGAGATTGACAAATAAATTATTTTGGCACCCAACGAGCAAAATTAATTTGATTTTTGTTTGGTGCCAGTTGTGCTTCTTCTTGATACAGGATACAGAATTAGCAGGATTGTTTTCAACTAAATTTGAAAAGATGCATGTGATAAATGATTCCATCTTTCACATCAATCTATAATTTAAGAAGTTTTACTATTTTGTTGATGTTTGATGTCAAATTTGAACAGAGAATTGATATTTTGATCCAGCGGTATGTGATTATTAAATTCAGCTTTCAGACTGTGTTCTATTTCAAGAGTTAAATTATTTACCTCGTCTTGTGATATATAGTCGCCTTCTGAGAGATTGATATTTATTAAAATACCTATTTTTTTTAATTTCCATATAATGTAACGGTCTAAAAATATTTTCCTCCCTATTCGTTTTTGAACATTCGGCAACATTAAACGCCTTTGTGTACACCAGATTGCCTATGTAGCTTTTGGTAATTTTTGGATTTGCAATTAGCATTATTTATTTAAAAACGTGTCGTATAGTACTTCAGTATAGACCATTTTCGGATTCCTAGTTTTTGAAATGTTTGAGTCTTAATGTTCTATGCTGTATATGTATTTGTCGTAGTTCATTATGGTCACGCTTTGGAAGCGGCTATATCCTGAAGAATTTCCTGTAATTTGGTGCAGATTTGGTTTCGATGGTTTGGTAAACTACTGCACCTGTTTGATTAAATCAGGATTTGATAGTATTTGGAAGTAAACACTTGTTGGCCACCCAAAATCGCAGGTATGAGCATCATCATCATCATCATCATCATCATCATCATCATCAGAATGATTTCTAATTGGATTGTTCCGTCTCACGTAAATTGATCGCTCCAACGTTTCCTCGGTTTTCCTAATCTTCTCTTTCTTCTTGGGCTGTATTTTGAAAGTGTTTGGAAATACAACAATGGTTTATTTTTGTAATATGTTCTATCCAGTTAGTTAGGCATTGGTCTTTTCTTTCTATTAAGTTGCTTCTGCTTAATTTTAAACCCTTTTTCGTACTAAACCAATTTTCCTATCCATACAATAATACAGAAACGGTCACGACCTTGTACAGTTTTAATTTTGTGCTGTGTGTGGTTAACTTTAGGTACCTTCTGATAGTTACGCACATATATCGACATTTATTTCATTTATTCTAAAGCTGTTCGTTTCGGTGTATGCTTTACTGTGGCCAAAACGGTTAAAGTAATTTACGCGTACCAATGTTCCATTCTTTAAAACAATATTGGTTTTTATAGGGTCATCTCCTTTAAACGCTTGTCTTTGTTGTCAATATTTCTAAATTACAATTTTTGGGTATTATGTTTAATTTGTGCATTGCACATTGTAAATTATCTTTAGTATTACTTAAGGGGCGCTTCAACTTTGTATCTCGTAAGTCGGGGCAGATTGAGCACTACACCGCTAGATGGTAGAGTACAAAGCACCTGCTTCTACACCGCTAAGGTAACAAGAGGTTAACGATTATACATACTACAAAGGAATGGTCATTGAACTTCCTAGACTTGTATGGTATTGTAATTGATATTTTAATAACTTTAAAATTAGGGCAAAAGTGTAAATCTCACATACACACAGTTTTAAGGTTTAATAATTTTACTGTGTTCGAATTTTGCCCGTCAGTAAATTACTAGGCTGGTTAAAATATGAAATGTACTTATTTACTGCACAAAATAAATGGTTGTATGCCCCTCTTCATACTTTATTTAACTGCAATTATTTAAAAATGCTAGCTTTCGGTAAAAGACAAGCTCCCTCTCAGGTCGGTTCCGAAGTCGACTGTAATTTAATTTGATCTGAATTGTACTATTTCAAGCCAGTAGTTCAAATACGCGTTAGTTCAATGTCCACAATCTCTCAAATAAAAAAATGGCTGTCTCGCGCATACAGCGGTCCTTTGAAAGTTTAAATACTCGTGAAAATATGAGAATTCGCAAGGTAAAACTTTTTGTGTTAGCAGTTACGTAGGACAGACGCCACCTATTGCAATTGTTTTTATTCACTTTCTGTGGCGGCTTCGAACTTTCGCCAAACCACGAATTTTGATGACGCATTGCTAATTAATGGACATACGGCTTAGTTGAAGCCTTGAAAATAATCTCATATTCTTCAGTAAGGTTTGATCTCGTATGCAACTTGTTTTCCGGACGCTGACACTATTTTTTAGGCTAATTTCGTACCTTAGAACCTGGTCGAACTGCACCGGTGCTACTCTGGAGATGACGCCGTTGGATTTTGTCAGCTATCTCTACTCCCCTTGCTGCCAAATCTGGTGGAGACGTTCTTTCAAACCCGTACAATGCCCTGGACTGCTGATCTCTTGTCTCCGATACTGATCTTGACCGTAGTCGAAGCTCGTAAATTTTTGCTGATTGGCCCCGATGTCCTCGAAGATGAGATTGTCGAATTCTTAATATTTTCGTTGCGGAACTTTATGAAAATACTCCCACATGTACACTGGCACTTGGGCAATAAAAGGGTATACTTTTTATGGCTTGTAAAACACGTTTATTATCAAAATTATGTATTAAATGTGGAGCACAAATCTTAACAAACTGCTAAATTACATTTATTCAATTGTTCTCCTCGTTATTAAACAATATCGCATCTAGTTGCTAAGTAACAATATTAACGGAAGCAAGGTTTGATAAACAATGGTACAAAATGGAAGAAAATTTGATTACTTCATTAATATTTACAAATTTCTTAAATTTTAAAATATTGTCCTTTTCTTATAATTAATAATGTCTTATAGCGTTACACTTACGAACGTTTCATTATTTTAGTTTTAGCCACTGTTCTGATTTGTAATTTTAAATGCACTGATTTATTAGAGTTCACCACTTCTCATTTGCTTTCTTCCTGTTGCCTGCTTCTCTAATTGCTCTTTGCAATGTCCTGTTATTTGATTCTTGCTTACTTTACCTTTTTAGATTCCTCAGAATTTTCAGTTTGCTTGCCTTTATTGAAAACTACGCTTCTTTTAACATGCACATAGCAAACCTTTTTGTGTCTATTAATTTATTTCGGTTTGGCTTCACATTATGCACAAACCTATTACTTTTATCTATTTAAAGGTCAATTTCGACCCCTGTGAAAATAATCTTTGCCTTTGCGTTCCTTACTCAACTACTTTACTATTTCTCGCATCTCATTGTCAATGCATTTAATATTTTAATTTTAGTTTAATATTGCAGTTACATAAAACACCCCAACTCTGTGCTTATTTAATCGGTTAATTATGTTGCACTGCTGTGAAGACATCAACGGTCGTGTGGACCTAGGAGGCGACCCTTCTTGTGGAGTTAATTAATACATTAGAAGGCTGGACGTCAAGCCTCAAGATGGCAGCCTCTTCAAACGTGAAACTCTTGCATCATGTCGGTAACATTAGAAATCTACCGAAAGGTCCTACGATATTAACTGAACGGATTCAACAACGACTATCCAAGAGAGATATAGGTAAAAGATATTAATCACGATAGGTATATGAAAAGTTAGAGGTCTTGCATATCTGAGTCTGTTATGTATATCTTTCTGGCGACTTCCGGGATTGGACCATGTAACGAAGGATGGCGAAGGGTGGCCGTAAATATTGGCCCAAGTTGACTAACTAGTCGATAGGGTCGGAGTTTCAGCGCAGCTGAAAAAGAAACTAAGGTAGAGGGCGTCATTTCTTTGACTTAGACGAATCCTTGGGTCGAACCTCCCCAAGGTAGTGATATTCCAGACAAACCAAGATAATAGTATAACCAATAACTAGTAACAATATATACTTCTGCTCGGGTTCTATAGTGCTTACTCACATCATAAAAACTCACATAAATACACACACACAATAAATAGACCAACAAATATCACAAATATCACAGCAAGTTGACCTATAAAAAAAGAATAGTGCTACGTAATTCACAACTAGCCAGAAGGGCGTTAGATGATACGTACATAATCACTCAGTTAAACGTCCAAATCATAAACCAAATACACAAACGCAGAAGCATGTCTGACTATAAATACAACAGCGGTTACCGTGAAGCGGAGATCGAAATCTAAGATCAAAACCGGAAAGCTCTAAATATTCGAATAGACTCCGTTAAACGGAGTGCGTTCTGTGGGGTGCGAATAGCTCAAGTATAAAATAAGACCAACGTTCAACCCCGAGAGTTGGCTTAGTTAATTGACTTTACTGCAAACAAAATTTAGACGGGGCGGTACCTGCAGTTTCTGAGATCTCACAAGGGATGCTAGGACCTATATGAAATTTATAAAGCGTTCTAAGAAGCTTCAAGTTATTACTTGTGGTCATTCTAAACTCTAAACTTGACAAAGAATTTAGAAACGGGCAGCTAAATAAACACAGTAATAATCCCGTAAGCGGTAGCATAGCCACAGCACAGTTAACAGGACTAAGGCAAAATTAAATTGACGTCGAGGTTAACGCACTAGGTTGTTACGCGTACATGAAGGTGATTACTAAAGCAGCCGCAAAACATATTACAGCAAACTAAAAGGGGCTGCAGAAACAACCGGGTAAGTATATCAAATAATAAAAAACATAATTATGCAAGTAAAGCACACAAATCGTAATACACAAAATACTATCATGGAAATTCTAAAAGGTCATACTTATAAACTCAAATCAACAAACAATACATAATTATAGTGCTACAAAAACGTTTTAGGTACACACGGCACGAGGTGCTGAGCTGGTGAACGTGGCGACCAGGCAGTTCCTCGGCTACGAAGATGGCCTCGCAACGGGCTGCTGATGAACCTCGTTACAGGTGCAGTGACCGCTGGAGGATGGCAGCAAATCCCAGCCACAGGAATGGACAGCACGCAGGCATGACCCAGGCAGAACAAATCACACCAATACGAAAACCATCCCAGGTAAAAATACGAATCCAGGTGGGAAGTAAAAAGGCTAAAAATACAAATTTCTAGGTACACAACCGCGCTAAAGAGAAGAAGCCGAAACTAACCTGACGAGTAGTGGCGAACAGATTTGCACACGGTCCGATCGGAGAGGAGGCTATAAAGCGTAGCGAACGCCGGAAGGAACACACAAAAGCTACTATGGCGTTCCAGAGGGTTACGATGCCATATCCTTCCAAAATAAAGCGAGCTATATCCTTGCTCTTAACGAAGCAAAAGGAACCGAGGGCACCAGCTTATCACGACCGCATCGGTGATGGAAAGGAATGAAAGTTTTCCAAAAGCAGTCCACAATCTCAGGTTATCAAAAGTTTCAAAATTAGAAAAAGGAAGAAAAACTATAAGAATGCAGGTGTATGTGCCAAGCTGATAAACATAGAACTGTACCTTGTTCAAAAATTGAGAATAATGTTAATAGGGTTGCTTATCCATTTAGGGAAAATGTACTGAATTTTTGGGATAAATGTAAAAGTAAAATCTAATTAATTATTTCAAATATTGCATGCAAAACGACAAAATGGGCGTCACAGCTGTGTCATTATTGAGATTGAAGAACTTGTATTACCGCGATCATTTAATTATCTCCTGGTGAAGTCTTTTATAAAAGCGGGCGAAATGTTGGGCTCTTCAATCTCAATAGTGACACGGTGCAATCTTGGAAGTCGTTAGTTATGTATTATGACAATGGCTTTGAATGCAATTCCCATTGTCTTTCGACGCAAATGGTTGACGATTGAAGGTCAGGTTTTTCAAAAATGTTTGCTGGGATTGGAACCACATAGCTTGTTTAACCGTATTCGTTCTAGTAGAAACCGTTACGATGTTCGCTTCGTTCATGGAGTCGTCCATTACTTTGAACGATCCGATTGTTCTTCCTCTTGGATTATGAAGTAACAAAACTTCGATTAATGTTAAATCATTAATTCGAATATAAGTAATAATCAGTAGCATGTGAGTCAGAACATACGGCTATTTTTGAAAATTTACAAGTACGGCATAGTTTATAAAATCTAGTAGGGAATGAACACTGCATATAAAGGATACAAAAAACCTCCAATAGTTAGTCAGCGACAAATGTAACATTTCTTTACAAAATAACGATTAGTCGTACATTATAATTTTAATTAAACCAGTTACAATCCATAGGCTTTTATTAAATTGCAGGACTAGACTACTTAGTACCACTTTTAACGATAGTGGAGATCTTTAATTAGTAGCACAATTTCTGCTCTGTTGCTCGCAGGTCTCGTTTAATCAATATACCTTGGTCGTTACATATTTCACCCGTTTAATAGCGAGCTAACTTATCGACAGCACTTGCGGTGTAGTTCGAGGAAAGCGGTTTGTCTACATCTATTAATGCAGAACTTACATGTGTAAATGTTTCATGCTCCCTAAAGCAGTACTGCTCTGGATTTATCCATTCATTCTAGAATAGCTATTGGTTTCTCTTTGATCGGTTGACGCGTATTTCGTATTCTTGGTGCATTTAACAAACAAGCAAGGTGTGGATACTTTTAATTCCAAACGATAAATACCATATGATCGAAAACCTCTAGAGGGCTGTGGATTTTTTAAAAATGTAATTTATGTTGGCAGTGATGAGTAAAGGTACTTAATAATATAACCTCTACAGTTTGACAGAATCACTCACCTTTTAGGATGTTTAATACTGAACACAAGGTGGTGCTGTGCATGGAAAGTGCAGGAAATCGTTTTGAACAGCTGTACGTTTTTGTAACTAACATTTTTATGTATTCAACAAAAATGTTTGTATTTGTTAAAATGCCATACCTGATATAACCTTAAACTGACAGATATAAAATGCCAATGTGACTTTCATTACCACGACTGCCAACAAAGTTTTTTGACAAAATAATTCCACAGCCCTCTAGAGGGTAAAAGTTTTCGGTCATACTGTACTTCTATCTTGCATTGCAAAAAATGCAAATGCCTTCTCCTAACTCACATAGTTATTAAGTTTAACTTAATTCAACTATAATTTATTCCACATTTTGTTGGAAACTCAGCTAATTTCCTTCGTGGTTTCTTGTCAGTAGTGTAAATATTTAACTACTAACGTGATTTCTACCCTGGGGCCAGCAAGTCTCCTGTAATCAATACACCTTCTTCGTTAAATATTTCAAACTTAAAAGCTAGCTAGTTTAGCGGCGGCCTTTGTAATTCAGGAAAGAGGCTTATCTATATCTGTTAATTCAGCACTTACAGGTGTAAACGTTTCGTGTAGGCTGAGAGGACATTACAAATTGGTTTGTGGAACTCTTTCTCTAGGGAGATTTAAGCGGTCATAAACAGTTTTGTTCATCTAGTAATTATTGAAGTCGTTTTATTTCTTGTCGCTTAACGATTAAAATACTTTTTTAAATAATGGTGGTTTGTTACATACAGCACTGGCTACATTAATTTAAGTGAGAAAAACATTTTTGTTTTAAGTAGTTTAATAGTTGCTGTCATAAATATTTTCTTCAAAGCAAGGCGAGTGATAAATTCATTTGACAATGAAATTCAACCATCGCTTTTGCGCTTAGCTTAAAATAAAGTATATCGTTGGTGATTCGGCAAAAGCACGTATCTGACAAAAAAATCAAATTTAAGATTTTGGCGCCATTTAAAAGCTAACCACGACGCGCGCATACTGTCAAAACCTCGTAAGCGACAAAAATTCCTAGCCGGTGTAGTCTAACTAATACAAAAACACGTATCTGTTATAGGAGAATTGTGAGTGCAAAACCACGTATCTGCCCAAAATGCAATGGTGAAGTGGTCAACAGTGTACGTGCTACAATTAATTGTAATTAGTTGCTTCTATAGTTAATGTAAGTACATAACTCTACTTTTATAGGATTATTAATTAAGCAAAGTTTACTAAACACAAACACTGGCTTTAAATTCATAATTATTGTATTAGTTTCGAAACTTTAAAAACGTATAACAGATAAAGGGTTTTGCACGAAGTGATGTTTTGTTTTTACACGCAGATACGAGCTTTTGCGTTATGGATTGGAGAACTCCTTTAACCCAAAAACAATTAGAAAACATAATTAATGATGAATCCTTCTATGATTATGATGAAGATTCACATCCCAAAACTAACACATCTTATGTTGAAGATAATAGTAATTATTTAGAGAACCAACTAGCTTCACCACAACTGGATACTATAATTAACAACAATTGTACTGATGAGCAAATAATAGCTGCGGCTAACGAAGTTGAACAAATTCTATTCGATAATATGCAGAGTATGAATGCCGATGCCACTACAGGAAACAGTATCGACCTATTTACAGAAATAGCAATACCAGAAACTTCAACTGAAGAAATAGAACTTTTAACAGTTCTATCTTCTACTCACCCAGATCAGATGTTAGAATCAGAAGACAGAAGAGAAAGTGAAGAAGTTGCAACTGACATAGATGAAACTTATGCACCTAGCAAAGAAGAAGAAAATAGATTTGATGAAGATGAAGCAACAAACAATGACATGGATAGCTGTTATGGGAATGAAGAGCAGGAAGACAATTCAAAAGGAACAGAGACATCCATGACTACGCCAAGTGAAAAGAAAATGTTAAAGCATCAATGCCTTCGAGACAAATATAAATATTACAGAGAAAAGGGAAAAGAATACAAAGGTTACAAAAAAGAAAATGGACGATTTGTTCCAGTAATAGATCGAAAAAAGAGAGACATGCTTCCAAAATGCAATTCCAAAGTGTGTATGAAAGCTAAAATCGACACTGCTCTGAGTTTAACGATGTGATGAGAACGAAAATATTTAACAAATTCTGGAGTATGTCCTGGGACATGAAAAAGATGTATGTTTCGACACTAGTGGCCGTAAAGAAAACGAAACGTCCATCTACCGAAAATTCAAAAAGAACACTTACATTCGAATACCATTTAAAGAAAAATAAAGAACTTCAGCTGCAGGTGTGCAAAAAAACCTTTTTAAACACTTTAGGTTTAAAAGAGTTCATGGTCCGCAACTGGTGTCTTAAAGCTGAATTGGGGATGCATGTAGAAACTGATGATGTTGAAGTGCCTCTAAGAAAAAGAATTTCAGATGAGATGGCGGCGTCCTTAAGATCAATGGCGGATTTTCTTAACTCAATACCCAAACTTGAGTCCATTACTGCCGTTCAAGTACATCTAAACTCTACGTTGAACCAATTTATCAAAATAAAATGGACCTTTATCGTGTTTATAAAATCTATTGCCAGGAAGAAGGTGTTAAGCCAGTGGTACCATCAAGATTTAAGAAAGAGATGAAAATCCTCAACATTGCAATTCATTCACCCAAAAATGATCAGTGCGATGTGTGCGTTGGTCATCAGACTGGAAATGTAGACGAGGAGGAATATCAGTCTCACATTCAACGAAAGATCGATGCCAGAGATGCAAAAGCTGAAGACAAGAATTTGGCTAAAAAGAATCCAGAAGAAATCGCAGTACTGACTATGGATGTGCAAGCTGTCAAACTGGCACCATTTCTGCAAGCTTCAGCAATTTACTTCAAGACAAAGCTATGCGTTCATAACTTTACTATCTTTGACTTAGTGACTAAAGAATGCCACTGCTATTTATGGCATGAAGCCGAAGGAGGGTTAGAAGCGAACATTTTCTCTACTATTATGTTTAAACACCTTCAAAATTACTTAAAGCACCATCCTCGAACAAAACGAATTATTTTATATAGCGATGGCTGCGGCTATCAAAATCGAAATAACTGCTTGGCCAACACTCTATTGCATCTTGCTAATATTAAAAACATTATTATAGAACAAAAATTTCTTGAAAAAGGGCATACACAAATGGAAGTGGATGCAGCTCACAGTTTGATAGAGAGAAAACTAAAAAATCAAGTTATTTACCTTCCATCTGACTATATTAAGTTTTGTGAATTGGCTAGACCAAGTCAACCATTCACAGTTCATTACTTGAGTCACGACTACTTTTTAAACTTTTCAGATGTCACATACTACAACACAATCAGACCTGGAATAAGAAGATTGGATCCAGTAATCGCCGATATACGTTGCCTTAAATATGAAAACTCTGAAATAAGTTTTAAACTCAGTTACAAGGATGATTACAAGTCATTGCTCAACAGATCGAAGAAAAATAGTAAGAAAATTACACAGCTATATAGGGAGATGCTAAAAATTAAAAAGAAAAGTGGATACATCTCCAAGCTTTAAAGTCGGTTTTACCAAAAGATGCACACTATTTCTACGATTCATTAAAATATCAGAATTAATATTTTTCTACCTATACATATAATTATGTTATGTTGTGTTATGTTAATAAATGTATCTATGGAATAAAATGTTTCTTTTGTATTTTGCGTTTTATTATTACTAAACTTAAAGTAACAAGTTGGTTTAATCCACTTTTGAGTACCTACGTATATGTTAGCAAATCCACGTATCTGAACAAAATTAAAAAGCAAAACCAATTATCTGACACAGGCAATAAAATATCAACTTTTTGCCAAAATTAGTATAAAAAATTAGTCACAATTTGATTTTTTAATTATATATGTGAAAACCTAACGTATGAGTTTAGGATTTTTTATTTTACACAGTTTTATTGCTCTCCTGTAAAATTTGGTCAAAGTCAGATACGTGCTTTTGCCGAATCGCCAACGATATGTAATGTAAAAAAACACAAAAAGGAGATAAACATATGCTATTGCCGGAGAACATGTTATCATACCTTTTATCTATAATAAAATTTGTGTACTTGCAACTGGAGGGTATAAATGGTGAAACAACTGCAAGTAGGAGCAATAAAAAATTATGTTCAGGAACAAAAAAAATTAAAACGAGGAGGGTAAGGGGTAGCCACCGCTTTAATATTCCCATAGTACAATTAACACTGCTCTTAGTAATATGCAAAATAATAGCTCCCAGTCTTCAACAGCCCTTAAATGAGCAGAGGGTGAAAAGAACTTTTAATATACAAAGCATTTTCGTAATGAAAAGGTCTGCAGTCATACGAAAAATGACAGGTCTCGAAGTAAATTGTAGAAACGTCAGCCGATACTCCAACTTTAAGAAAAAAATAAAGAGTAAAATTGTTAAATAGCATTTCAAGTTTGTACTGTCCGAACTTAATTACACATATACACATATAATGTATAATGTCTTCTCTATTTTAGTAAAAACTGTATATAAAACTGCAGTCCGGATCATGCAAAATCGTCGTCTTTCGATGCAAATACTAAAATCCAGACAGATGGTTGGTTGGTTTTAACAGTTGCAAAAACTTCACATATATACTGATCAAGTCTCATAAATCCTACGTTTTATATAAAAGAAACTCAACTGTTTACTAAATTATTTAGTTTTTCTCATCAGTATACAGTTGTAAAATATACTGAATTGTTTAGTTTAAAATTTGTTATTTTAGTTTGCTTTTAATATAAAATGCTTAGAGTAAGCTGCTATAGAATACTGATTGGAGATTCATAAAGATGAGGAGCAAATATACAGTTAAGAAAGTAGGAAGTACATAAAGGAAGGTTAGTTATTACTGCCCAACGCAGTGGTTGACAAAAATATCAATTTGAAAGAATAAAAATAATGTAATGCTTCCAAACAAACGCGATAGAGCTAGAGAAATAGATTAAAGGTTGAATAATGGAATGCATTATTGCAGATTTTAAAATAAAAACATTTTTTAAGGGAAAGCATACATTTGAATATATCAAACTATCATCGGACCAGTGGTTTTTATATGGATCTGATACTTGGTAAAAACAAACTAGAAGTTTAGAAGGGAAAAGTGTAAAAAAAACTTCACAGATCAAAAGTAGATATTAATTGGTTAAGAGTGAATGGAACGAAAGCTGAAAACGCTAGTTCCTGCAGCAAATTTTATTGATACATTATTTAAATTTGTACATCACCTTATCGAGCTTTACATTTAGCGCGGTTTAAGATAACGCGAAGGCTCCAGCTATGCGCCACGTAGCGCTAAAGGACCGACTGCGTTGTTTCCCCACTCCGTGAGAACCCAGAACCGCTGCACCGATAAAGCAGCCACAAGGTATAAACGAAGACTACATTTCCATTTCAAAGAACTTGAGTCCACCGGTCCTGACCAGCAACACACCAGCCCCAGTCCTGAACTTTCCGCTTCCTTTTTGATCCCAAATCCTCTCCGGCCCGGGTCCTCTGTCTGGCAGCTGATTTGTCTAACAGATTATACCTTTCACTCTTACCAGTACAGGTTTTAAGGGAAATGGCAGTTGATCCGTCAGCCCTGAAGTCAAAAACTTTCCGCACCTTACTTGTAAAGCTAAGCCGCTAGAATTTGAGTTTAACTTGGCAGATGACCTGTCTTGTAAAAGAGAATTCTCCAGGCCTAAATCCTAGTTTGGCAGGTGACCTGTCTTGTAGGAGTAACCGCTTAAAGCGATCCCCATCGCCCCGTTCTTAAGCGCAAATACAAGCTCTCCAGAACCACTTCACCGAAGTGTTTAATACACCACATAACTTAAATTCACCAATAATAGGACCGGTAAGGATCGCATCACCTGTACCGCTTGCGTGCGGCTAGAGCCCAATAGCCGCATGTCGTAAACTCACCTGGCGGGTCCGTTTTGGACGTTTAAAATTGACTTCCTGGTGTCCGAAGATCGAGTTAGTCTTCCACGAATTCACCGCCGGCGAGCTGTTAAAGCCATTTTGTTGGCTAAAAGCGAACAAATTCCATTTGCAGGATTTGGCTCCGTAGTCGCTCCAAGATCAACACCTAACCACTGTAACGCACCAGCAACCCTCGCACTAGTAGCTACGCACCATCAACACCCCCAGGTAACCCTTAAACTTGCAAAATTCAACGTATAATTGCAGAGCAAATAACTGTAAACAAACGGCGAACCTAGAAGGTCAAGCGCAGTAGACATCCGAACTACCAGCCACAATTCATAATTGGCACCTTGCCTCGGACAGCTACTATTCGTAATTACCTGCGACACTTGATGCAACGCTCGTCCACCCGTCCTCCGTACAGCTCTGCTAGGTGGGTTGCAGTTCCCCGGAAAGGAAAGAAACACGACCCCCCCCCCCCCCAGAAGAATTTGTTGTTTTAAAGAATGTACAATTCAGTTTGTCTTTGAATTACTGATTATTATGTAATCTAGCTAACAACATTATATTTTTGGTAATTACATGGTGTTTTTCCTTACTGTATATATTTGAGTTTGAGCGAATCCTGTCTCCGATTGAGGTAACCGAGGTAGAAATTTAATAACGCGCTTAATAAGGGGGTGAAACGTTACAAAGTAAATCTCAGCATCACTGCAGTCATAACACCACGCCGTATCTAATAGCTAAGAAAGTCTAAGAATGTGTTTTGATTGCTATAAGTAACAAACGACGAAAAAATGCTGTTCAAAATTCGAAACAATTTGAATAAATCAAAGCTCTTGAAATCGACTCAAGCAAAATTTCTAAACCATAATTGAAAGAGCATCAACTAGCACTAAAAATGGATTTAATAATATCAAGATATTACTTATTACACCGCACGATGGGCCTTCTCTGAATAGTCCGAGTAGTCGCAGATATAGATACGATGCGGTTTATCACACTTAGAAAAAGCCAAGTTCTTTACACAATCGTCGGGTGGTGCACATATATTAGTGAAATCAGTTTAATATTTTAGATCTAGACAAATAAAATATAACATACATTCAGAAAATATACCAACGAAATGATGAGTTGGTAAACAACTGAGGGTTGTTTACCGGTTATAAAATTAAAATCAAGTTAAATTGTCAAACAAGATAATACAATCAAATATAAGATCTGTAGTAACTCCCATGGTAGATATGATTCGATAAGTTATATATTTCACTCATAGTGACAAGCGCGGTGTGTGACTTGGCACACGAGAAAGGGTGGAACAGAAAAAATGCAACCTGTGCGTCTGCCAAGGACAAATTCAGAGTTTGCTGGAGCGCATCGTGGCACCAGGTGGTATGGATTTTCCTAGAGTCAAATTTGCATCTCAAGAGATAGAAGGATCAGCGATGGGTGCAGATTTGCCGCATATAGCATGACAAATCTTTGTATTACTCTTAAACGGAATGGAAAAACGAGCGAAAAAGGAAGGCTTGAAAATAAATCTCAATAAGCGCCATATAATGTGAAGGTAGAAATAACAGGTGTCTTACCTTCAAATATTATTAAATCCTGAACCAATAAAACAAGTGCAGCAATTTAAAAAATCAGTAAAACCAAATCTGCACCAAATTATGAACGATTTTTAGGGATAAGTTTGATTACCAAACGTCATTAACCCCTAACAAATACCCTTTAGAACTTCGGAAGGAAATTACTTTTAAACATTTCAAAACAGAAAAGGAAACCGGAAAATAGGTACATTAAAGTTATGTATAGAAAGATAAAAAACGAATGACAATTACGAATCCCAAAACTATATAGGCAAGCTTATATACACAATAACGGTTAGAGTTGTCAAATATACTGCAAAAGCTAATAGGAATAACAATATTTAACGACTGTTACAAAATGCCGTGATGAAATTAGACACATGGCACAAAAAGTGCGAATCTTTCATAAACAATAAATTCTGGTTTAAAGATATGATGCGTATCACTACATTTATTAGGAAGTAGATGCTTTCTTGTTCCGGCATCTCTTATACAGATTAGTAGTGAATAATGTAAACATAGGCACTCAAATGGACAAGAATACAGTTTATGGGCGTTTTATGCGTTGGACAGAAATAGCTTAATATGGATTAATACCTAGTATCCGCAAGATCAAAGTGCTTTGTTGTTAGAAAACACTGAATTCTAGAATACTAGATTTTAAGTCATATATTGTAATAGTACCCTCGCTTAAAATGGGGTTTTAAATAAAATACAAAATGTATAATTAGGACAAGGGATACTAGTAGAGGGAAGTGGATGGTTCTGGAACCTCCCCCCACCACTTGACCTTGAGTTCAAGGCCAAGGCCACGTTCAATCCCAAGGTCACATGCAAGGCGAGGCCACGTGCAAGCCCAAGGTCATGTTCGAAGCGAGGCCACGTTCGGAGCGAGGCCACCGACAGTAACCTTGAAGAATGAGTATAACAGTAGATGTAGTTTTGTGTTCAGTAGTATATCGTGTGCTGTACTAGCAAAAACAATGGATGAGGTACAAAAGGTTGGTGAAACTGTGAAGGGGTCAAAGAAAAAAGTGAAACTGTTATATCCAGTATTGTTAAACGCAACCAGTTGAATAAGTCAAGAAATAAATCTGTGAGTTTGGGTTTGACCTGTTTTGGATCGTTTGTGCCGGGAGTGCTAATTAGTGGGATTAACAACAATTTTATACTGCTAGACGAAGGAGAGTGGCAAGTCTTTCTTAAAAATGAAGATGTGATAAACAGACATTTTAACTATGAAGATGGAGATTTAAAACCGGTGGATATAAGTCCAGGCAAACGAATATATTTCCAAAAAATCGGAAACAAAAAAGTGATTGTGCTGCAGGAACGTAAGCGATCCCAAGTGTATCTCGGAATGCAATCAGTAGCAGAGTTGTGGGATTTGTTGCCCCTGCTGAATTCTAAAGCTGAACTATTAAAAAGTCAAAATTTTGAAAATTTCTACAGTAGTATAATCCAAGGCGTTTGGAATTTACCCGGCGACTTTAAACGAAGCATTGAGGATGCGTTACCGCCAATAAAATCCGAAAATGTATACTGCATGCATGAAATGCTAAAGTATGCTTCAGACATCATTACATATGATATTGCATTCAAAAAATACGCACAACAACAATAAGTGTTTATCATGTAGTTATAACGATGCAATAAAAAATTAAAAATTTTAAAACGTTTATTATACAAATAACTTACTGACTAACTTAGAAACTAACCTAACCTAACAACTTAAAATCTACTCCTCAACGTCTCTTTCGTACCCTGAATTGTTTTCACCACCACTGTCACCATCTTCCATACCTTCGCCACCGCCGGCGTCGTCATCTTCTTCCCCAGACCAACCCTCGGTGGAGACGTCGAAAATGCTATCTCCAACGGAAGATGGCGACATGGCGTCAGATACGTGATCCATACCGTTAAGCCTTGGATCGTTTGGACTCCATATCAGACTGACGTCATCAGGTATGGACAGCCCATCCGATCCCAGACTCGACGGTGTGGACGACCTGTCCGACGGCATGTTTTCATCAGGCTGGTCTATGTTGACCGAGTCCACATACTCATTCAACACCCTAGACGTGATGTCATCTAGTTCTGGGATGTTGAATGTTCCAATGTCTTCACCATCCGACAACCATACGTGCTCCTCCGCGTAATGGAAGAAGACGCAATTGTCGGTTGGGTTGACTCGATTGCGGAGTCGGTCAATCAAGGGGTGGGGTAGCTCTGGAATCCAGCGGTAGGTAGTAAGAGGGTCCCACACCAACTCATGGGTGAGATTTACTACCTCCTCATTAGGGGCGAAGTAGATGTGGTTTGTATGGAAGAAACACACGAATCGCATACTATGTAAAAAAATCAGATTAGAGAGGTTATATTTACAACTGGTAACATACCTGTAATGCAACGATGATGTGGGATGTGGGACTGTGGTGGGATGGTGTGGGCAGCCTCACTATAGCTGTAGAAAGACATGTAATTTCTCAAAGGAGCTAATCAAGTTTTACTTACATAAACCACCCACAGCAAATTCTCGTCTGGTTTAATCTGAAACATTTTTCAGATTAATAAACGTCGGAGATATGAGCGTTTAAATTTTAAAATGTAGTATATGACAGTAGCCACACAATGCAAAAAACCATATCTAAATATCTTAATAAATATAGAAGATACAAGCATTTTAAGATACCATTAGAAAAATGTTAGAAATGTTTAAAATGTAGTACATGACGGTAGCAACATAATGAAAAAAATCCCGACCAAATATCTTAATAAACACCGGAGATATGAACGTTTTTAAGATTTGAAAAAAAAAATTTTTTTAAATGTAGTATATGACAGTAGCAATACAATGCAAAAAACGGCATTTAAATATCTTAATAAATATAGAAGATACAAGCATTTTAAGACACCATTAGAAAAATGTTAGAAATGTTTAAAATGTAGTACATGACGGTAGGAACCCAATGCATAAAACGGCGAAGATATATCTCAATAGACAACGGAGATATGAGCATTTTAAGATTACATTAGAAAAGTATTAGAAAAAAAGAACTTTCGTGTGCGACATTTTGCCGTTGTTTTTGAGAAATTTTTCTTTTACTGAGTCCAAACGCATTTTCAAAGTACAGATATGGACATATAAGATAAAAACATATATATTTACAAAGACATTTTCAAAGTACAGATATGGACATATAAGATAAAAACAGATATTTAGAACAATATCTTACCTGAAGTATAGTTGCGGTGGATTGGAGGTACTGTGGTTTCTTCAAGCAATTCTCGATGTTTATATATCCAGTTCCCCCCGACTACGTATTGAGGGCAGGGAATGTGTAACCAATTTACTTTCCAGAAACTAATTTTACGTATATTTAAGTTGTAATTAGAAATAGAAAAATTTTTCTATCGCCGTTACATTGTATGCTAAAAAAGGAACATTTTGATACCGCACAACCTACTTTTTAGATAAAATTAGATAGTTATAGTTATTTGGTTGTTCTAATAATCCATCAGCTATTTTTTTTATTATAGCGATAACTTCATAAGCTTCCAATTACATTAATTAGACAGTCATTTAATAAGCAAGTAGATCTACTACATGTATTACCAATAAAAATGGATTTCTTGTATTCGGAATAACACGTTTTGAACCCCTAGGTTTTCTAGGAATAGATGAATAGCAATGCGTTGTATGACGTAAAAAGTAATAGGCATTTAGTTTTTCAAGTACGTAAATTTAGCTAGATCTGCTGTAGCCATTTGCCGCAGTATTAGAAGACGAATATGTGGAGCAGCACCTGTTTGATAATTCCTAGTGCATGCATAATTCTATAAAAGAAGTTCCTTCATATCAAAATTAGTGGTGTTTTTTCCACATCTTTAAATTTAAAATTATTGCATTGACGTTAGTAATAGACAAGAGACAGTAGACACGTACGTTTTTTTTTTAGGTTGTGTGCGTACGTGCAGGTATTCACACTCGTTTGAAAAGGTCATTTTGGCATGGTAAACAACTGCCATTTTTCAACATACGAGTTAATGTGTACCGAGGCCAAGTTTTTAAAAGTCAATGAAAGCCGCTATCACTGGTAATATAAATATCGATTGTTCCAAGAAGAGCTGCATTAAAAATGAACAATTTAAAATTGCTTTGTTAATAAGACCGTAATGTTGCTCTTTTAAACGTTTTACCTAGTAATTATTATTGTGAAACTAGTGCATCGCTTCTGAATATTTTGAACGTGGTTAAACGGTAGATGTTATTTTATTAAAAAGCCTGGCACCCGCAATGTTGCTCTTTTAAAAGCTTTTACCTAGTAATTATTATTCTGAAATTAGTGCATCGCTTCTGAATATTTTGAACGTGGTTAAACGGTAGATGTTATTTTATTAAAATGCCTGGCACCCGCAATGTTGCTTTTTTTAAAAGCTTTTACCTAGTAATTATTATTCTGAAATTAGTGCATCGCTTCTGAATTTTTTTGAACGTGGTTAAAAGGCAGATGTTATTTTATTAAAATGTCGACACCCAGCATAATTTGTATTACATATTAATAGGTAGATATTAAGCCAGTGGAATGTTTTCATATGTTTAGATTGACCTGTTATTCAAATGCTATATTGGAAATGCATTTGTAAACAAAATTGTTAATCATTACAGTTGAGCAGACGTTGTATTAAAATAATTACTCAGGGCTTCACCTCCTCGTAAAGTAAAATTTCGTTATGTTTTTTTTATTCGCTAGATTATAAGCCCATATTAGAACAAATGTATGTGTGAAATATTTTTAAACATTTCAACATGTTAGAACAACAAATAACTGGTGCGCTAGTTTACTTTATATTATCGCTTTATTTGTGTAAACTGTGTTTTAAACTGTCTGGAAAAATGTGTTTCAATGTTAACTTGAATTGCAAAAATAGAGGCATGCAACGAACTTAAAGATATTTGAAGGCCAACTTCCTTTGCGTGAGCCGAGGTAAGAAAAAAATGTAGATTGCAACGAAGCTAGATATTAGCAGTGAAAGTTTCTTATATACAGTATGCATTTTAAACTGTCAATTTTAAATAGATTTGATTTGCATGATTTTTGATAAATAAAATTTTGTTTTTCATGTTTGAAACCTCGCGTTTTATTAATGTGAATACAGATGCATCTATCAGACAACAAACGCTGCAGGCTTTTTAATAAGTGCTAGTAATTAATAGGATATAAATATTTGCAACAGTGGCATAAAATTTGATTATTATTAAACGGTGAATACAAATTCACCTATCACACGACCAACGCTGCAGTATTTTTAATAAGCGCTAGTAATTAATAGGATATAAATATTTGCAACAGTGGTATAAAATTTGATTATTATTAAACGGTTTAAAAATATTAGATGTATAAGTCTATATTTGTAAAATATTTTTAAACATTTCAACATGTTAGAACAACAAATAGTTGGTGCGCTAGTTTACTTTATATTATCTACGCAAACTGTCTGGAAAAATGTGTTTCAATGTTAACTTGAATTGCCGTCTGTAAAAATGTAGGTAACGAACTTAAAGATATTTGAAGGCTAACTTCCTTTGTGTGAGCCGAGGTAAGAAAATGTAGATTGCAACGAACTCAATTTCAACTGGTTTGCGTGCGAAAGTCATCCTTCGCATGCAGTATAAATACATCTGGCTGAGGTGGGAGCAACCATTCTCTCGTGTTTGCCATGGCTAGCAACAGCGCTGTCTGTTCCTTTTGTCAGGGTGCAGTTTTACCGAAAAAATTTTCAAAATTTAATAGGCTCAGTTTGAAAAAAACGGGTGCAGTTAAACTTTGCGCCTGCACGGAACCAAGCGGTTCCGTACAGATATCGCCGCAAGCCACCATAAAAGTTTTAAGTGACGTACTCGTTGCACCTGCTTTCGAAACCATATCTCAAAGTAGTAGTCAAGGTTCTAGCAAAATTTTAAAATCAGCTTTAAAGAAAGATCAGAAAAGGAAAAGTCCTGCAAAATTTAATTTGGCGAAGTATGTCAAGTGTATAAATGAGGAGACTGATGTTCCTGTGGCAAAAATCCAAAATATGTTACATGAGTCTTCTCCTCATTTATCACAAACGGAAATGTTTATGGAAACGTTCGATTTTGACGACATTCCATTGGAAAAGGTGGCTTCCGGCGACGGTGCGGCGCAAGAGTTTAGAGCCCTTGTAGATGGTTTGGAGATCGACTCCGGCTCAAGTCGACCGACCAGTCGAATTTCGAAGCAGCCAACAATCCAACCTTCGGAAAATGTGACCGCAGTACCGTCTGTAATTGTGCAGTCTCCGGTTTCGGGCAATGCAGTCGTCATGTCGTCAGCTACTGGGAGTAACGTAGTCGACACTGTGGTGTCGATTACGTCTACCCCTCAGGAGGAAGACATTGATGACATGTCGCCATCCCAGTGTGCCGAACGTGAATACGTGTCTAATCGTAATGCAATAGATGCTAAAGCAGCCGATCTTCGCAGCGGTGACCATTACATAAGGTATATTAGATATTAGATATTAGATATTAGATATTATTTTTCTACCCATATATGTTATTTAACATTGAAGGTGTTCAGAGCGTGCTTTTCCCAGTTTAATAGCTTATATTGTTATTAGCTCCCTAGAAATTCGAGCCGCCAGACTAGAAGCGACGATGCACGATGAGTACCTAAAAAGCATAGCTGCTTTACCTAAGATCCGCCACGGCCACAGCGCAACTAACATGGACATCTTTAAGAATGCTGCGTTAGCAAGGCTAGAGCTAATCCAAGATCTGTTAGCTGTGGAGGGTGCGATTCGTGCAAGACGTCAGGAGCTCGATAAAAAGGCTAAGTAACGAGTAGATAATCGTTTAACATATCATACACCCCTAACACAAATAACCTCCCCCCCTATCCTCTCCAGGGTGTCCAAAGCGAATCCTCCCCGTGGTGACACCTGGGTATTCCGTTCGAGGTTTAATTTGTTAATCAGTGTTAATAAAGGTGTTCTTTTCGTTTGTGGATAGTAAGCCTCGAGCTGGGTAGCTAATCGCGCAATTAGTATATTAACCGATTGCGCGAGACTAATTTACCATTATGTTCAGGTGCACTGCTTGTGGAAAGTCCTTCACCAGAGCTGACAATTTGTTTCGCCATCGAAGAGATAGCTGTCGCCACGAGGTTGGCCACCCATCGACGAGTGGTAAGTGGAAACGTGTTGATTGCTGCTGATTATATCAATTGTGCGTTTTCTAAAGGTGACGCTATGGAGGCTTCGGTAGCAGCTGGTGAGGGACCATCGGCGAGTAAACGCCCAAGACTTAATGACTCCAGCGGTGGTGAGTGTGTCTCTATTGTAGTGTTTCATGTTTTCTAACGTTTGGTTTAACAGAACAGCTCCCCAGGACGCAATACTGCGACGTGTGTGATGAAAATGTTCCTCGGACTTGTTTCGTTGGACACCTGAGGAGCAATCGTCACACGAGGCGGTGTGATGTCGTCCATCTGGGGAAAGGAGTGGTGGCCCTTCCAAGCGCCTTCAAGTCCCGCGTTGCCAGCTACAGGGTGTCCACGGAAAATTATCATATAAGCGTTGTAGAATATATGACCGAATTGAAAGACAAAATTGTAGGTCTTATAGAAGGTCAATTGACCAAATTAAACAGTATAAAATTCAATTTCGAACTTTTCGGGTATTTTATTTTGGAGACTCAAGATGTACAAGACGTCAAAAGTTTTAATACGACCAACGAGGTGGTCACTCGCGGTACAGACTTGAACGAATTATATGATAATTTAACGGGGATATTGGACCAGAAGGTGTCCGAATTTGAGGAACGCGATTCAGGTGTGTATTACAACTGTAATTCTTGTTAATGTTACTAACCGCAAAATTTTTACAGGGTGGATCTTGAAGCAGTTGCTGTATCTAGAATTAAATATAAATAAATTCAATCCGTTTCGGGCGTCTTCGTATATCCCGCTCCCGAAGCAGATTCAGTCCAAGAAAGCGATCGTGAACGTCCAAAACGTCGATGACGAGCGTTGTTTCGGGTGGGCGGTAACCTCGGCCATCTGCGAACCGGATGGACTGTCTAATCGAACGAGTTCGTATCCAGATTGCAGCGAGTTTTTAAATTTTAAGGACATTGAATTCCCTGTTAGATTGCGCGATATTTCTAAATTTGAAAAAAATAACCCTCAACTTTCTATAAATGTATACGCGTTGGAAAAGACTTTTCAAAACGATATTACCATATATGAAGTTGTGGGACCTCTGTACTATTCGCCACATATAAAAAACGGACATATAAATTTGCTGCTTCTAACAGACGGCGAAGGTAATAACCACTACTGCTGGATCACCAATTTGTCTAGGTTAGTTTCGCGGCAAATAACGGCTAGGGAAAATGCAAAACATTTTTGTAATGGTTGTCTAAATTACTTTCGCACCGATGCCCATCTGGAGAACCATAAGCTTTTTGACTGTAATCATGTGTGCACAAAGTTGCCTACGACAGAGCCGATCACGGATAAGTGTGGGGAGGTGAGGCCCCAGAACATTCTTAAATTTGATAATTATCATAAGCAATTGAAACTGCCCTATGTATGCTACGCAGATTTCGAGACCGTTTTATTACCTGTCGATGGTGGGGATCAGGAGCCGGATCGCGAAAGACCATATACGATCAAAACGTGCGAGCACAAACCGTATTCTTTCGCGTATTATTTGAAATGTTCTTTTGATGATACTCTATCCAAATTCGAAATTTATAGGGGCGAGGATGCTGTGGACGTGTTTGTTGAGCGTCTAGACAGAGACGTTCGCGCCTTATATTCCAACAGTTTAAAGCATGTTGTACCCCTCAAGCCTCTGGCTCCGCAAGAAATTCAAAATTTTAAGGATGCTGCTTCATGTCATATTTGCAATCGTCCTTTTGGAGAGGGGGACGTAAAGGTTCGCGATCACGACCATTTGACTGGAGAATATCGGGGAGCTGCCCATTCCAATTGCAATCTGAATTATAAACTTCCAAATTTTATTCCCGTATTTTTTCACAATTTAAATTACGATTCCCACCTTTTTGTCAAACAGTTAGCTCAAAATAACGAGGAGCTTGATGTCATTCCGGAAAATAAGGAAAAATATATTTCATTTGGTAAACGTCTTTGGGTAGATGAAGTCGTTGTTGACGGAAAACGAAAAAACGTTTATATGCAAATTCGATTTTTAGATAGTTACAGATTTTTAAGTGCTTCTTTAGCATCGCTGGCCGCCACATTATCAGATGATCAGTGTGTTGAAATTCATAAGCAATTCGGACATGACATCAAATTCGAACTGATGAGACAGAAAGGTGTGTTTCCCTATTCGTATCTGGATTCATTTACAAAATTAGACGAGCCGGCGTTGCCCACAATCGCTCAGTTTTATGATCATTTAACCGAGACGCATATTACTGAGGTCGATTACGAACGCGCCGTTAAGGTCTGGAAAACTTTCGAATGTCAAACGTTGGGCGACTATTCCGATGTTTACCTCAAATGTGACGTGTTTATATTGGCAGACGTTTTCGAAAACTTTCGAAATTTTTATTTAAATCAATATAATTTAGATCCGGCGCAGTACTTCACCGCCCCCGGTTTAAGTTGGGACGCCATGTTAAAATATACGGGGGTTGAGTTGGAGCTGTTGACGGATATGGATATGTTTCACTTTTTTAGAAAGGGTATTCGTGGAGGAGTCAGTACTTGCGTCGGGCGAAAGGCTATTGCCAACAATAAATTTGCGGGTAACTATGACGCTTTCAAACCCACTTCTTTTATTGCTTATTTGGATGCAACGAATTTGTATGCTCATAGTATGAGGCAGTTTCTACCGCAAGGTGGTTTTGTTTGGTTGACTGACGACGAAATTGATAGTTTTGACGTATTTAAAATTGTGGACGACTCAGATACTGGGTACGTGTTGGAAGTTGACTTGCGGTACCCCGAAAATTTACATGACGATCACAATGACTTTCCCTTTTGCCCCGAGCTATTGGTGCCTCCACAGGGAAAATTTAAAAATGCAAAATTAATTCCAAATTTGTATGACAAACACAATTATATTATTCACTACAGAAATTTGAGGCAATGCTTAGAGGCTGGTTTGATTTTGGTTAAAACACATAAAATACTTAAGTTTAGACAATCTCCTTGGCTCAGATCCTACATCGATTTAAACACAAAATTACGTAACAAGTCTGACAATGAATTTCATCGAAATTCATTCAAACTAGCTAACAATAGCGTCTTTGGTAAAACCATGGAAAACGTGGACAAAAGGGTTCTTGTAAAGTTAATTAGTCATTGGGAGAAAATTGGTAATAGAATGGGGGCAGAAGCTTTGATATCGAAACCTAACTTTAAAGATAGAATTCGGTTTGGGGAAAATTTAATAGCAGTGGAAATGAACAGAACATCGGTTTTATATAACAAACCCATTTATGTTGGTTTCTCAGTTTTAGATCTTTCGAAAACGGTAATGTACGATTTTTATTACAAATTTTTGAAGCATAAATACGGCCGTAATGTGTCTCTACTGTATTCGGACACGGACTCATTCATCCTGGAAATTTTTACTGAAAATTTTTACGCCGACATGCAAGAGCACCTTGATCTCTTTGATACATCAAATTACAAGAATGGCCTGCATGGAATTTCGATAACCAAGTCCGTTGTTGGCAAATTTAAGGATGAGTACGCTGGGGTGGCTGTGTGTAGCTATTACGGGGTCGGTGCAAAAACATACTGTGTAAACGCTGTTGGTAAAGAAGACAAAAAGGCGAAGGGAGTTAGAAAGAGTGCTGTTCGGAATCACCTCACCACCGAAATTTATAAATCTGTAGTCGAAAACAAGAGGGAAGTTGTATTTTGTCAGATGTATGTGTTTCGTTCCCGTTTACACACTATGTACACCGAATTAATGAATAAGGTTGCGCTTTCTTCGCGAGATGATAAACGCTTCCTTATTCCTAATACTACCAAAACCTTAGCGTGGGGTCACCGTGACATAGATGATTACAGTCGTCTAGACAACTTGCTGCGCATTGCCGAAACGATGGTGTAGCAATATGTTCGCGGAACAGTATTCGTTATTACTTAACAGCAGAGGTCCTACACGGCTTTCTTGTACTTTGTAGGTTTAGTTATTGTATATAGCAATTATAGTATAGGTTAAGAACACTAGCTTGTATGATAGAGGTAGTAAGTTAAATTTTACAAAAAATCTGATTGTTTGGGTCCGCATTACCAAGTATATTTGTTATTTAACACTGTAGTCACTCATGTTCAGCATTTACAATAATAAATTACTGTAAAACATAAAAAGTTTTTATTTAAAGAAAATAAATGGTAGTAAAACAAAAAAAGTGTTTTATTGAAAGAGTTCTATAGAATCATAATAAGTTATACAACATTGTTTTTGGATATCCAGGAATTGTGACGATTATCGAATCCCAACCACTTTACGTAAAGCTGATTACCCTTCTTCTTCAACACCTTTTCTACCAGGTATACGTCCGAGTGTTTGGTTTTCTGTAATTCGTGCTCGTAAAATCCACCTTTGATTTCTTGCCCTTCCTGATCGGTGAGTCTGTAGGTGGTAGGATTTGTAAGTCGCACTGTGGCTATTTTGAATATTTCGTTGCTCCAGCTGGGTGTGTAGCCTTTGCTAAATATCGAGCGATATTTACTAATGCGTACAGAATCTCCTTTATGAAACTTTTGAGGTGTCGGATCTACAGTTTTTGTGTGGCTGTACACGGTGTGTAACAGACGTTTGACATTTTTAAGATTAACTTCAGCCGGCCTCATACCTGTTGTGCTATGCCTGGTTGTGTTATATTTGCTTAAAAGTTGGGGCAGAATGTCCAACCATTTGTAGGACCCTTGCAAACTAAACTGCTTCCACATCATGTTCTTAAGGGTGCGGTTACATCTTCCTATGATGCTGCTTTTCATAGTTGAATACGTGCTGTAATGATTTATCTTGTAACGTCGCATCAATGCTTGAAAATCGCTGTTATAAAATTCTTTTCCCAAATCGGTTTGTACGTTTTTTGGAGATACCTTCATATTAGCAAGAACTTTTCGCATAGCTGCTGCTACATCTTTTCCCGTTTTCCGTTTTACCGGGAGAGCCCACAAGTATTTAGAAAACGCATTAATAACAGCTAAAATGTATCGATAACCTTTATTGCTTCGTGCATATGGTTGCATCTCCACCAAATCCGCTTGTAGTAAATCATGCAATCCTTTGAGAATCACCCGTCGTCTCTTGAAATTTCTTCGCGCTGGTTTGTGAAGTTCTGCAACTAGATCCTCCTTAGGACTCATTGCCGAATGTTGCTGTATCGACTGCTATGGGACATTTAAGCAGCAGTTGCACGTATAACTTAGTGTTTATGGATTCGAATTTCAGTTTATCTCCTCGCCGCAATGTCTTACCGACAAGCGTGTCGTGTTTGATGCCGTTGATGTGTGATACTACCAAAGGTCCGTTGACTTGAACACTTATGATCTCACCGATCGTTAAAGGAAAAATGTACTCATTATTACCGAAAATTTTGGAATATCCGCTTTCATCATAACCACGCCCCACTAGCAGCAGTGGTACCTCTATATGGAGTCGGTTTACATTTTGAACTTTCATAAAGATATGTTTGCGATGAGAACCGTAGCGCGCGCTATGGTAGTGGCGTCCAAATTTGTCTATGGGCATTACTCTATCGTCTAACACCTTCTGATCGTAATTCAATAGGTCCGCTGCTTTTGTACTCGTCTTAGTGAATTATTTTTGCTTCTCGTAGAGCTTGGGTGATGCTTACGATTTCGTTGGAATGGCCGGTGTGCCCCGCTACCTGAGAGGCTAGTAATATGCGCAGACGATCCACTAATGAATTTGGATCTTTCCAAGGAACAAATTCCACTTTTTTATTGGTTACTGTTAATAATCCCCTTCCGGTACGCTGCACCCTCGATGCGGTTCTGGTAGGTTGTCTAATGCCGGAGGATGTAGCCAGGGGGCGTACTACTTTCATATATTTTGCGCCGGCGTTGCCGCTTATCTGTTGGGTTGGATCGTAGTTCTTACGATTTGCGGCGGATCGGTTCACTATGTCATAGTAATTTTCACGGTCTTTGGTTGTATAAGTTATCGGTTTCTTTAAGAACATTAATTCGTAAAAGCCGGGGGTGCCTTTGTATACTATTCTATTGCCGTGATCTGTAATAACCATGTCCTGACCCTCAAAAGTAAGCTGTTTATTCCCAATTGCAAACTTATCAGTGTCTATGTCCCATCGAACTCCATAGTGGAGATCGTACTTGCTCTCTGTATCTCGTATCATTCCCTCGATATATTTTCTAGCTAACCCTGAGAACTGTTCCAGGTATTCCCCTAGAACTTCCGGTTCCATCATTTGTCGCACGGTTTCTCTAGCCTCTGCTACCGAAGTTTCAATTGCCGCTTCTTCTTGAGCCTCCACCTGTTGCTCCTCATCCGGTAAACTCTCATACAATACTTCTCTGTCAAGAAATCTAGGTGTGGATGTTACCAACGTCGAAGTCGACGGTCCGGGAATGGCAATGTCGGGGGTTGACGCTCGTACGGGGGTATTGCCATTTCTCGGACGGGGTAGGATAGATGGTGTGGACACTCGCCGTTTAATAGTTCTCAGCATAGGTCCTACTTCTTGCTGTATTGTTTGACCACCTTCTTGCTTGATGGATGTTAGCAATTCCGTGAGTGGTTGGGAAATTGGTTTAAATTGCTCCGCAAGAGCCGTCTGAGATTCGGCGATATCTGCTTTTAAAGTTTCATATTTCCGCCTGACAGCCTTTCTAGCTTTAATAAGATCGCTTACTAACCGTTTGTCCATGTTGCTATTACTGTCGTTGTTCGTAGACTAATAATTTGTACAGCAGTGGTCCATGCCTATATAGTGAAATAACTGTCAAACCCTTTTCTATAACGACCGGCGTTGATTTCGCTTTCTTTGTCGACAACTAAAAATCCATGATCTTTGATCCAACAGTGGGAACATAAGTTTTTAAACTTTTCGAATGACATGTCTGTGTTTACATGATCATCGTAAATGTGTTTAAGATTGGTGTGGTCTTGCCGGAATACGATTATGATATTCGCATTATCTCGTACCAGTTGTTTCGGGATTGATGAGTAAGTCTGACAGAGGTAAAAACAATCTATATTTCGATGACGTCCGAAACTAAAATAATCTCTAATTATGCTTTGAGTGTCGCATGCCACATCATCAAACACAATAACAGAATTTTCTTTCGCCTCGTGCGGTTTGATAACCTCACACCCCTCGCTGAATTCGTAGAATCCGATTTCTTTTAGTGACTTCAGAAGTATCTTCAGAAATTTGTATTTAGGTTGGTCAAGGGTTTTGGAATACAAATACAAGTTGTGAAACCGCACCCCATTGCGGTGCACCAAAAGACTGATCATCGCATTGGTTTTCCCAGAGCCGGAAGGACCAATGATCAACCCCCTTTTACATCCTATACCCAGTAAAGTGCCGTGTCGTCTGAACCTCTGTGACATGGAATTTACTGTATGATTTACTACCGGCAGCGAACATTTTTGTTTCACAAGTTTGACGTTCTTCATCGTTTTCGGACGGGGGCGAACTAGCTTCTAACCGCGCTGTGCTAAGTATATATCTACCCCTTTGAGCTTCACATCGTCAGTCGCTCTTCGACGAGCGTTTCTTTAAGATGAGTTATACTAGACGTAAAACTCGTAGTCGTCGTCGAATCGTAAGACGGAAAGGTCGCGGTTTGTTGAACACCCTTATTGACAAGTTGCCTTTCGAATTACATATACCAGGTTACAAGTTTTGCGGACCTGGCACTCGTTTAAACAAACGACTTTCTCGAGGTGATCGAGGAAGAAACCCTCTGGACGAGGCTTGCAAGCAACACGACATCGCATACTCACAATCCAGCAATCTTTCGACACGTCACGCGGCGGATAAAGTTCTTGCACAGAAAGCTTGGGAACGCGTTAAAGCAAAAGACTCTACTCTTGGAGAAAGAGCGGCAGCTCTTGCTGTTACAGGGATTATGAAAGGGAAAACCAAACTCGGCATGGGAGTCTCCCGGAAACGGAAGCGTACAGAACCCATTGCTGCTATGGGAACACCCCGGAAACGAAGACGTACACTACCTATTGCCGCGCAAAAATTTGGTACGGGGGTATCTAGAAAACGGAAGCGTACACTACCCACTGCTGGTGTGACGGCCCCCCGAAAACGAAGGCGTACATTACCTATTGCCGCACAAAAATTTGGTACGGGAGTATCTAGAAAACGGAAGCGTACACAACCCACTGTTGGTGTGAGAGTCTCCCGGAAACGAAAGCGCGCACTACCTATTGCCGGTATTGCACAAAAATTTGGTACGGGGGTATTTAGAAAACGGAAGCGTACAAGGTGTAGTAGGCGTAAACGTATTGGAGGGGCGGTCGTTTTTAAATCGCGAAGGAAACGCCGAATTCGTTCTAGAGTAGTACCTGTTCCCAAGAGAGGAGGTATATTGCCGCTTGTACCCATACTTGCTGCATTAGGAGCATTGGGGTCTCTCGGAGGCGGTGCTGCAGCAGTCGCTAAAGCGGTTGGCGACTCAAAGGCTTCTAAAAAGGATCTCCAGGAAAAAGAGCGACATAACAAAGCTATGGAATCCATTGCTCGAGGAAAAGGGCTATATCTACGACCGTATCAGTCAAAAAACTACCGTTGAAGCTACCACGCCGAGCGTTGACGAACATCGATATTGCACAGTACGTTAAACGCTTAGAAATTCCCCATTTTAGGGGGATATTTATGCGAGATGCCCTACCTGACAAAATTCGTCAACGAGAATGTGGTGTTACTAACTTAGACGATGATGTTGGACCTGGCACACATTGGACAGCCTACGTTAAAGCTGATCGATTTGTTCTGTATTTCGATAGCATAGGTCGCTTACAACCTCCTCCCGAATTAGTAAACTACTTTCGTAGCGACGGTAGCAACAACACAATTATGTACAACTCTAATAGATATCAAAAACTCGCATCATACACATGCGGACATTTGTGTCTCAAATTCTTATATAACTTTGCGAAACCGCTTTTGTCGTCAGTTTAAGTGTCGCGCTTCATCATGTCCAGTATATTCACTCTTACGGGAGATTCATCTGTTCTTACTGCAAATTTTGACCCTCCCATTTTCTTAGACGATGGTAGCGAATACGTCTTGGGATTGTTAAGTTTCGAAACCTACTATACTATTCCAAACGTTAGACCTCCCAACAATGAATTTCATCTTGTTGGAGAACCTCCTATTATTATACCGGAGGGAGCATATGAAATTACGGACATTGCTGAATTTTTACATAACCAACTCGATTCTGATGCGGGTGTTAAACAGGTACTGCTACGTGGAAACAACAGCACCTTAAAAACCGAAATAAAGTCCACCGTTCCAATCGACTTTCAAAGCGACAATACTATCCGGGACATGTTAGGCTTTGAGAAAAAAGTTTATGCTGCAGATAGGTGGCACACAGCTGAACATGTTACGAAAATTTTGAACATCAACTCGATTCTTATTCATTGCAACATCTCCGTTGGTTCATATAAAAATGGTAAGCCCGGCCATATCATTCACCAATTCTTCCCCATAGTACCACCCGGGTACAAAATAGTGGAAACCCCTAACCCTGTCATCTATCTACCGATCAGCACGAAACAGATCACTAACTTAACTATTAAAATACTAGACCAATCGGATAATCCTGTCAGTTTTAGTAAGGAGACCGTCACGGTAACATTACATTTAAAGAAACTGTAATGGGTTTTCAATTCACCACTCCGTACCGCCCCTGCTTCACTTCCTATAAGAATCGTCGCCCACACCCTCGTAAGATCAGTAGGGCTTCGTCCGCCACGCAGCTAACTAAAGCAAACAGAGACTTCTTGCGGTCCTTAGGCTTTACAATAGTGTAATGAGTATTTTAAATATTGGAGAGCGAGTCCTCGTCGACACTTCTATCATTAGCAATCAATTGCACACACATCAACCGTATACAAACCGTTTTGACTATAACGATGAAATTCGAATTCCAATTCCCGAAGATATGTCAACTCTTCCCGGCCTGAGCTATCTGTACCTAGAGGGAAAGTTGCGGAAGGAAAACGGTGAAGTTACAACGGCTAAATTCCTTAACAATGGTTTGGCTCACTTATTTAGCGAAATCCGATACGAAATCAATGGCGTCGTTGTCGACTCTGTCACCAAACCTGGTATTACGTCTACTCTTAAGGGATATGTGTCCTACAGTTCCGCTGACGTTAAAAAGCTTCAAAATGCAGGTTGGTTTGCCGCCGGCGATCCTGCCATTACCGATCAGGAAGGTAACTTTAGTGCCTGCATACCGTTGAGAATGCTGTTAGGATTCGCTGAAGATTATGGTAAAGTTATACTTAACATTCGACAAGAACTCGTATTAATTCGCAGCAATACCGATGCCGACGCCGTATTCAGTGCTACCGTAGGGGAGACGGCTAAAGTTACGATTGACAAACTATATTGGAAGGTTCCTCATATCACTCCAGGTCTTGCTCAAGAATTAGCCCTGACCAAATACATCGATAAAAATATTGACACTCAAGTCGCATTTCGCAGCTGGCAGCTTCATATCATACCCGGTGTTCATGCTGTGACTCAACATTCTCACGCTATCGCTACAAGCACAAAATTACAAACCCCCAGATATGTCATCGTAGGGTTTCAATCAGGTCGTTCGGGGCTAATCGCTAAGGACAATGCTAATTTCGATAAAATTGGTCTTACTAATTTCCGAGTTTATCTGAACACCGAACGATTCCCATACGACAATTTACATAACAATTATGCACTCAATCATTACGCAACATTATACGACATGTATTCCAAGTTTCAATCATCTTATTATAGCAAAATCGATGAGCCCTTCTTCTCCCGCCATGACTTTGCAGACAAGGCGCCCATTGTTGTAATCGATTGTTCCCATCAAAAAGACTACCTTCATGCAAACGCTGTCGTTTTTCGTGTTGAATTTGAAACTTCCGCTAACGTGCCAGCCAACACAACTGCGTATTGTCTCGTTCTTCACGATCGGGTTTTTACTTACAACGCATTGTCAAAAGCAGTTAAACAACTGTAATTTCGCAAAACACTTCAGTTGCACCTCGACTTTTAGCGTAACTAGACCATGCTCTCTATACCTAATACGATGAAGATCATTATCGATATTCAAGGTTTTAAGACGTCCGATAAGCACTTTACCCCAAAAGAATTGGCCTCCTACGACGGTACCTCAGTATCTCACCACATTTTTAAACCCCCTTTCGCCCTCCATTCCTTAACACCTCATTTACAACAACAAGCCCGCTGGGTAATGACTAATCACCATTGCATCGACTGGAATGAGGGATTTACTCCAGCATACATGTTTCCTGCAATCTTACGACGTCTTCTGCAAGGTGTCACCGAAATATATGTGAACGGTCGAGAAAAGGCAACTTTTCTACGCCGCTTTACTACCATCCCAATCATCGAAGTGGAAGAAAGGCCGGCCCTCACCCCATCACAACCCGCTTGTTTATATCATTCCAAACCGATTTGTTATTGCGCTTTATCTAACGTGTATCATATTTATAATCACTACATAATGGAATAAAACAACCTTTTTAATTTTTATTGTTTTTTTTATTTGTTTACAATATACCGTTTAACTACACGGATTAAACATCTACGTACTAGTGGAAAAGCGCTCTACATAAATTGTTCGCCTATGTTCGGCGCACAAGACGTCTCGCAGTACTTCATCCATAGTAAGTATCCTCCGATGGAACCGCAACCTATCCACAGCTTCTCGTTCCCACCGTCCTCTCCGAGCTTCTCGAAACGCATACGTCCACGTATGCAAATTGTACATCTTATTCCTCGAGTCGTCAAACTGCACGCTCTTCTTCATTTTCCTTCCTCTCTATAAAGGCTTTTACTTCACACATATGCCATTTTAGGCCAAGACTATCCATTAAATCTACAAGGAGGCCTTCATTTATGGCTCCGTCTAAAAATAGTTGACCGACAGCTGCACCGTTTTTGTACTGTTTTTCTTTTTTATACAACTCTTCGTCACTGAATCCGGAACGTCCTAACCCATATACGACTTCGTGCGACGCTTCGAAAGCTAAATCCTTTAACGAACTCACTAATCGTTCAACCGCACTAGGTACGTCTCTTGCAGCCGGTCGAGCAGCCTCTCTATAATTCATCCACATGACTACACTGCCAACTGACGACTCAGGGCTTCCACTTCGATGTCGCACTTTACCATAGAACTTGCGAACGTTAGCACTTCCACCATACACGCAGTCTTTTCAGAGTTCTCCTCCAGCTGATCCACTACAGACCATACATTTACTAAACAGTCTCCACAAAGGTTTGCTACACCCTTCACTATCTCTTTATAGAAACTCTCAAAGTGTAACGCTTTTAATTGTGCGAATCGCGCTTCCACGAGTTTCTGCAAGCGCCACAATTCTTCTACAGTTTCGCTCGCTAAACGCACCTCTGACAAGCCCACTTCCTCCAATTTGATTATTTTCCTTGTCTGGATCGCTTCAAATACAATCCTCTTCTTTCCTATTTCCAGAGCTGGCCACTCACCGTCGAGAGAATACAAGTAGTTGGAAATCACTCCTTGATTTGCAATCAGGGCTGTCCACTCCCATTCATTTAACTGCACCCAGTCATTTTTGGCACCCCGTATTATAATACTTGGGTTAAATTGCGAACTCCAATCAAACCCTACACTGACGTACTTAGAACTTGATTTATTTAATTTGTACGTCCTACTATTCAGAAGTTCCGGACAGAACAGTGGTTGCGGCTTTCTTGCTTTATTACTCTGAACTACCTCAATAGCTTTCAACAAGGCTTCCATTTCTGCACGACTATCGGATGCTACTACCCTTGCCGACTCTTCTACGCGCTTTTATTTTCACATTTCCAAGGTTATATGTGGTAGGAGGTGACCGTAAACGCGACCTTGAAGTCATGTTTACTGCACTACCTTTTTGGACTCAACAATTATGGGAACCTTGAGTTGAAATTCCACATATAACATATTTGGCTTGACTGCCCAAAATTTTAGCATATCACCCTTTTTTAATGTCTTCCCGATCATTTCCTGTAATTTATATGACCCCAACCTGTTGATATAAATTTCGGTATTTTCGGGATAAAGTAAGACGTTTGTTATTTCAGCTTCACGGAAGGGAATAGTATATTCGATGTCACCATGCGCTAGGATGTACCATCTATCATCATTGACGGCAATGGATACTAGTTGTAAATCTCGTTCATAATATAAAGGCTCGCTTAGCTCTTCAACCACAAACACCTGCGGGTGTGATGTGGAATTCGCATGCATATGTTTACCAAATTTATCGATAGGCATTGCTCAAGCGTCGAA
Source organism: Agriotes lineatus (assembly GCA_940337035.1). Classification (NCBI taxonomy): domain Eukaryota; kingdom Metazoa; phylum Arthropoda; class Insecta; order Coleoptera; family Elateridae; genus Agriotes; species Agriotes lineatus. The sequence goes on along the minus strand of CALNHX010000719.1, from coordinate 216,698 downwards.
CTGGATATGAATACTGAAAGCGTAGGCTTCTACTTATAAAATATCAATAATCATAGACGTCGCTAGGAGTGCAATAAAACACAGACCCCTTTATATACATATATTTAATTAAGCCAACAATAAGTAATATACACTACATCCCCATCTGCTAGCCGAGCGAGAAAGCGCTGGATGGGGACCTCTACATGCCGCCGCCACCACAGGAATGGGTCACCCTCGTATGTGGTGGGTAGCGTCCTCAGGAGGGTCGACTGCCATAGGCGCTCGCTTCCAAGACTCATGGAATAGTCTATTGTTACGGCAGCCTGGAGTTGACGAGCTGATGGAGGTCTCGGTTCGGAGGTGATGAAGTATTCAAACTCCTTGTAAAATGTGGGAGCATCTTCAAAGAGCGCATCAACAACAATATCAGGCATGATGACTGGTAGCCGTGGTGGAAAAACGTTACGCTTTATATGTGAATCTCAAGGTAAGACCCTTGACCTTCTACGTTCCCATCCTTGACTACGCTCCTATATTAAGTTGCCTGTTTTCTGTAACAGTCATCATAATCCTCCAGCACCTACCATAATCATCAAGCAGCTATGGCAACTAACTTTAAGAATGCAGAACAATTTTACCGTCATTTTCGCCGGTTTTTGGCTAGTTGCCCTCCAGCATCCTCTCAACGGTCTCTCCAGGCAGTGGTCACAATGGAGTACGCCTTGAACCTACAAGGAGAGACCCTAGCGGAGACGACCACCTTACGGACGTGGCCTGCAGTCTTCGACGGATCGTCAGCTGTGTGGTGGCAGACCAACATCTTCAAGCCAGTGGACCGGTACCTAGGCCTACTGGAGGATGGGGAAGTTACATATATAACTTATACTTGGAAATAAATATATTTAGAAATATTTCTGTGGTTTTATTTTAAAGTTTCGAGATTGTGACCTTGAATTGTAGAATATAAAGCTTTCACAAACGTGTGCGTAGTTAGTTGCCATCATGAGCTCAGAACCTCGATATCCAGAATTTGGGAGCTACTCCAAACGGCTACGAACATTCGGCGATTGGAGTCGAGGTCAAACTCCAGAATCGCTAGCAGGTGCCGGTTTCTTTTGCATCAGCGACACGATTAATTGTGTACAGTGTTTCCACTGCGGAGTTCAAATTTCTGGCTGGGAGCGCAATGACAAACCCCTCTCTGAACACCTCCGTTGGTCACCCAACTGCAAAATTGCCAAGGTCTACCAGCAAATACAAACCATCGAAGACTTGACTTATCAACTTTTCGATGCGTTGCATTTTTCCCCAGGAGTAGATGTGGCTGGCAACAATGGAACGGGTGCGGCCGACAAAACAAAAGGTTGCTGTTGTCATAAGTGATGCAAAGTGTGGCGCCAAACCATTCACTAGTTGCCATCGACTTGTTGAACATGCTACCAATACAATTTTTGGTTGCTCTCGCTGCAGTTCATGATGGGATTCTCTACGTCCTTCAACCGCCGCGGTGCAGTTCAGCTTCTTTCGCCTACAATGATGGAGTGCACAACGTGACGTGGCGCAAAATGGATACCAGTTCCTTGACAACTATTTCCGTTTTTAAAATACAAGTGAACAACTTTACTGAACATAACGTTTTAACGTTCAAGATAAAATACCATTTCCCTTCATATGCGGTAGATACGAATTGGCAAACGATTTTGCTAAAAAATAAACCTGATGTCTTGAAGAAGCTGCTCTCACCCGCGGATAATTCCTGCTGTATATCTACTATTGTTTTAAGCACTATTTTATTCGCTCTAATGTGTATGTCTGTAACGTATTTCTTAATCTGTTGGTATTATAATCATTTAGTGTAGCCACTACTGTAATTACTCTTTGTATGTGCATCTTAAATATAACTTTTTTTATTAAATTATGTGTATCTTTCACTCTACGAAGGTACTCTGGATGAGTAACCAAATATTCTATCCGACTCGATGGTCTAGAGGTAAAGATACCCTCGGCTGCAGATTGCAGATATACAGGGAGACCTAGGTTCGAATCCTAGTCGAGTCATAATTTAGACATGAAGTATCCTAGGCGTTTACTTCATGCCTAATTTTTAAAATAAATATGTTAAGCGCAGTCTGTTCTAAGCACTACATAACTCTTTCTATGCCCTTGGCCGTAAACGTGATCTTGACCTTGAATTTTTTTTAAAGTAGCCCCAACCTCGAACGCGGGTTTGACCTTGAACGTGGCCTCGCTCCGAACGTGGCCTCGCTTCGAACATGACCTTGGGCTTGCACGTGGCCTCGCCATGCATGTGACCTTGGGATTGAACGTGGCCTTGGCCTTGAACTCAAGGTCAAGTGGTGGGGGGAGGTTCCAGAACCATCCACTTCCCTCTACTATTTAGGTATGCACTACCTAAAGAGCTTGATTTGTTTTCTTCAAAATTGTGAAAGTCGATGATTGATTTGTTGTTTATTTGTTGATCAGGATGAACGAGCGGTTAAGTAACTGATTTATTTTGGTACAGTTGAAGGACTTTAGTGCCCGTGGACGTGCACGTGTCAGAATGGCCGTGTCGGCGCCGAAGATATTTGGACTAATGTCTCCGCCTATGAGTTATGTTTTGTAGTTATGTTATGGTTCGTTTGAACTGTTTTATTTCATGAGTTCATAGAAGGAACGCAATAGGTAATCTCCTATTGAATGAAACGGCGCCTGCAAGACCCAAACAATATGGGAATGAGGGAATGAGTAGCTTTGCCGAGATCAGGGCATTCTTGTATAGAAAAGCAAAGGTGGTGGACGAAGTTGCGGGCGCCGGACCATTACCGTTCCAACCCTTATTATTAGTTATGTTCATTTCGCCATTGCGGGCTATTTATTGGTTATTTTAGTTTTAAACCAAATAAACTGTGCTTATCGGACTTAATGTGTAAAATCGAAGTGGTTACGCCCTGAACTACCCCTAAGCTCTGACAAGTACGAAGTGCGACTACCTAGGTTGTAAAGTTATATATTCCATAAATAACTAACCGCACTAGGAGCCTATGTGGCACAATACTCAACAATTTGAAAAATAGAACAAGGAAGTTTACTTCTTCTTCTATTGGTGTCTATTCATTCTGTATGTTGGCGACCAGTATGGCTATCTTAACTTTATTAGCTGTTGCACGGAAAAGTCCTGTAGTGGTGAGGAAGAACCATTTTTTAAAGTTCTGCAGCCATGAAAACCTTTTTCTTCCTGGGCCTCTTTTTCCATATATTTTGCCCTATAGTATAAGTTGCAGTAGGCCATAACGTTTCTCGTTCCTCATAACGTGGCTCAGATATTCGAGCTTGTGCCCTTTTACATTAAAAAGTATTTCGCACTTTTTGTCCATTCTGCGTAATACCTCTACGTTGGTAATACGGTCCACCCAGGAGATTCTCAATATTCGTCGGTAGCACCACATTTCGAAGGCCTCGAGTCCTTTTATAGATGCCTCAGTCAACGTCCAGGATTCAACCCCGTAAAGGAGGACTGAAAGCATCGTAGTAGATGAGTCTTAATTTTTAGTGATAAGTCATGGCTTTTGAAGACGTTCTTTATCTTGGCGAATGCAGTTTTGGCTTTCTCAATGCGCTGCTTTATCTCAACTGCGTGGTCCCACTGGTCATTAATGTTTGTGCCCAGGTAAGTATAGCTATTAACTTTTGCTATCGGTTATTGATCAACTAGTAGAAATTGTCCAGGTGGTGTTTGGTTTTTACTGACAACCATATATTTTGTTTTTTAATATTAAATTCGAGTCCATATGTTCGACTTGTTTCTGATAAACGTAAATAAGGGTTTGCAGGCTGTCAAGACTGTCTGCGAAGATGATTGTATCATCCGCATATCTTACATTATTCAGGCGTTCTCTATTCACAAGGATTTCCTAGTCAGCATCTTCCAATGCTGTTTTCATCCGAATATATATTAAGAAGCAAGGGGGACAGTACACAGCCCTGGCGCACACTTCGATTTATTATAATTTCTTCTGTGTATTGATTGCCTATTTTGATGTCAGCTGTTTGATTAGCGTATATTTTATTTATAATTCTGAGGTCCTTGTCATCTAAACCAATAGATTTCAGTAACGAACATAGCTTACCACATCTAACTATATCGAAGGCTTTCTGGTACTGGATTAGCCCTATATACCTATATGTCACAATTGACGTCCCTGCAACGTTGGAACAGAACTTGAACGGCGAAAAAGGCGTCTCTCGTACCTAGTGCATCTGGGAATGCAAACTGAGTGCGAGAAACGTGTGCCTCACATTTTTTTGTATATTCGTTTGTGGATAATTTTCAAAAACGTTTTTAGCAATTGGCTCATGAGGCTGATAATTTTGTAACCTTCGCATTTTTTTGCTTTTAACTTTTTTGGCAGGGTTATAAAAGTGGACTTCAACCAGCTATGTGGAATTTTACCAGATCATAGAAGTTATTAAATATGGAGGTAAGCCATTTTATGCCTGCATCGTTCATGATCTTAAATCTTGCATATAAGTTGTCCGGTCCTGTTGCCTTACCATCTTTCATGCTCTTTATCGCATTTCTCACTTCGTCAACTGTGATTGAAGGCTCCGTGTTGCATTCTTCATTACATGGCAACAATGACCATATCTACTTTAATCCATGGATGCGAATGGTGGGCCATGGGGAAAAAGGGATATAGCAGTGCCCAGGCTGCAGTATTGAAGTTTCTCAGAGTCGTTAAGGGTTGTTCTAGAACTGATCATACTCTAGTCACTCTATACAGAGTGTTCGGTAAAGAATGGGCCAAACTTTAGATATAATTAATTTCGACAAAAATAAGCTGATTTAACCCAACTTACCTTAGTCCAAAAGTTAGTACTAACGGAGCTACAGGGTGTCAAAGTTGAAAAAAATAAATCAAATTTTTTAAATATCTTTCGATGACTTTCAGATAATTTCACGAAATTTCGTATCCGGGGGTTTTTTGGCATGAAAAATTCAAATTGATCAACGATTCAGTTGTATCTTCTAGAGGGCGCCACAAGCGACCATTAGGACACTGTTAAACCGCTGCAACTTTTTTGCGTATTTCCCTATCTTTTCTGCTTAAAAAAGGTATATCTTATTGAACTAGCTAGAAGTAACGGTTTCCCAGAAAAACGCATCTAAAACTGATCATCCGTGTAAATTATCCTAAAGAAAAGTCAGATTATTGAGTAAATACTTTGACATCCTGTATCTTTTTTATTATCGACTTTGGTACTAGGGTAAGCTGAAGTAAATCAACTTATTATGGTCTAACTATTACGCTGTTGCGGTATGGCCCATTATATCCTCAACAATCTGACTTTACTTTAGGATAATTTACGTAAACCGTTGCTTCTAGCGAGTTTAATAAGATATACCTTTTTTAAGCATAAAAGATAAGGAAAAAGATTTTTCCAGTCGAAAATGACATACACCGTGGCACAAAGAAGTTGCAGCGGTTTAACAGTGTCCTGGTGGTCGCTTGTAGCGCCCTCTAGAGGATACAACCGAATCGTTGTTAAATTTGATTTTCTCATGTCAAAAAACCCTCAGATACGAAATTTTGTGTAATTAGCGGGAAGTGATCGAAAAATATTAAAAAAACGTGATTTATTTTTTTCAACTTTGACACCCTGTAGCTCCGTTAGTACAACTTTTGGACTAAGGTAAGTTGGGCTAAATAAGCTTGTTTTTGTCGAAATTAACTAGTATATCTAAAGTTTGGCCCATTCTTTACCGAACACCCTGTATATTGTGAGATACAAAGTAACTATTAACAAAATTCACTTTTTCTTTAATTATGTTCAAAATAGTCCCCTTCAAAATCGATACATGTTGGTAATCTTCGCTTCGACTCTTCAAATGCAAAATGCCAGATACATGGTTTAAAGATGATAAAAAGCTGCATAACCTCAGTTTTAATCTCCTCTACAGTATTAAAACGACGTACCCTTAGATGCTTTTTCAATTTATAGAAAAGCCAGACATCACACATCGCTAACTCCTGAGGGTAGGGTGGATATGGAATAACCTTGACTTTATTTTCTTTCAAGTAATCTACCGTTAATTTTGCAGTATGGGAAGAAGCGTTTCCATGATGTAAGAATAAAACTTTTACCCTAAACTCCTCTAGTACTTGAGAAAGACAGACAGCGGTGTACCAATTAGCCGTTACTGTCTTGTGGTGTTTTAGCCTAACAGCCTTTACGAATCCTGAACTTCTGTAGAATACAGCAAATATCACTTTCTTCATTGATCGCTGTCTTTTGGGCGTCACCGGAGTTGGGTCTGCTTTGTAGATCGACACCTTACTCTCTTGACGAGTTGGACAGTCGTAAAATGGAATATAGGTTTCGCTACCAGTAACAATTTTAGAAATAATACGTTGCCCATCATCATTCAAAAAATTAAGAATATCGCGGCTGATTTGCAAACTCTCGGCTTTTTACTCGGCAGTAGGATTATGCGGCACCCAGCGGGAACCAACTTTCTTTAGTTTTAATTCTTGATGTAAAATCCTTGAAACTGATTTGAATCGAATAGCAAGAGACTCTTCTATCATGGCATACTTCACTTTGTTGTCCTTTTCTACCATTTTCCTAACAGCTTGGATGTTTTCGGGAGTTATATAGTTTTTGGACGTCCTTCAGGGTGCCATCTTTAAGAGTAACACCCTCTTAAAGACCCCATACCATCGAAACGTTCTAGATGGAATTTTTTCTCCAAAAGCGGACTTCATTCTATTCAGGCACTAAACTTCGCTCAAACCATACTTGAAATAATAAAATATCATAGCGCGAAAATGCTCTCGGCTGAGATCCATTTTAACTAATTTTTAGAAACTGTTTTAGATAGGAATGGCATAAGCTTGGCCACTTTCGCAGCTTGTTATGTAATATAATATAAATATCTGTATTAAAGAGGTCGGTTCTATAAATTATCCACGAAAAATAAATTACATTGGGCAATGTGGATATATATGTACAGAACTATATTTAAGAAGTGGATAAATCATTAAAAATAATAAAAATACTGTAGCCCCTTAATCGCAAACTGAGGTTTAATTTCAGAAAAAACACTACTTTTGTTGCACCACCTAAACCTTGACTTAAAACGATAAACATTTTAAAGAAAAATATCTAAGCCTAAAGCATAACCATTTTAAACTAAAAATAAAATGTATCCTGGGAAGACACAAAAATCGAATTAAACGCAGAGAGGCAACTCTACCCAAGTCTTTTATCAACTCTAGGTGCAAGACTTTGCTTACGAAGTAAAAGAACATTTTGAAAGCTTACCTCCATGAATCCTGTATTTTTATAATATATAAATTGAAAATGAGCTTGGGTAATCCACAACCGTAACTGAAAAAGAATAGCCTATTTGCATTCGGGTTAAAGGACAACCATACGTGTAATCATTTTTCATGTGCACTCGGAAAAGCCCGGCGAGGAACATTAAATAACAGGAGCGTTTTTTGTCTAATTAAATGTATAATTTGCTAACCTAGCTTTAACGAGTAAAATTCCTCGATCGTCAATAAAAAAGGATTTAGTTCAGGAGTTTACTTTTTTGACTTAATACGTTTTTTGCTAACAGCGATTCTATTTCCCGCGAACAAGTTTCACTTTGAGCATGTCTGTTTCAATCAAGTTAAAGCATTATTACTTTGGTTGACGTAATATGTCCAATGACTCGATGTTTATGGAATGTTAACCACATTGTAATGACGCGTTCCAACTTCCAAAGAGCAGATTTTTTTCTAAAAGAATTTTTGAACTAGTAATTTTTATTTAGATTTGGGGTTACAAAAGATTGTTTTTGCTTGCGGATTTCCAGAAATTTAGTATAGATAGCGTTATTTAAAACCCCTTTGTGCCAACATTGTCGTAGCGCATTTAAATTTTAGCAATTCTATAGTTGGTAGCCGAATCTGGTTTTGCGCAGCTGGATAGTGGCTACGAGTAGGATATCACTTGACAGACTACTGTTTCAGGCGACGCCTTTTCATTTCAATCTTGAGCTGTTGTATGTATTATTAACCTCATTGTAATGAAGGATAAAGGTTTGGCCTTACCTGTTGGCGAAAGTTATATTAGATATTTTGCCGGCTCGTATCTATCGGCCTAATTGGGTTAACTCGCCGAGAGGGTCGGGGTTCCAGCAATTCTGCAAAAAAACTAAAGGAGAGGGCGCCAGGTCCTCGACGTTGACTAATCCTTGCGTCGGACCTCCACAAGGTAAGAAATAAATCCAGCAAATCAAATTATCAAAGACCAAATAACTTATCACAGCGTTTATTAACTATTCGGTGCTATAGTGCAAACCCGCAAATAAAAGATACACATAAACATATATACATTAATAGGTGAAATAAAATAAAACAAGGCAGGCTTTAAACTATCACAACATCTATCATAACTCAGAATATATTCACGCAGGTACAATAATTATTACACGCGCTGTGAGGCAGTGCGCGGTGAAACGAGGCTATGCAAGCGTAAGGCTAACTTACAATCTCGAGAGTTAGCTTCAATGGATACTAAGACGTTACTTCAAAATTTCTAGAGTACAGAAACACCGTGCATTTGTATGGTCATACGAGAACGAAGGTTAATGCAAACTCATTATACACTATGGGATGTTTAAAAAAACAAAACAGCTTGAATATGCCCTTACAATATTAATTGACCGTGAAATTCCGTAAATAATTCGCGGGAGATTGTACTCAAAGCGATACGTTGCCGACGTCGGGTCCTTAACCACAATCTAATTAAAGCTTCAACTTCACACGTAATGCGCGGTGTTTGTCACAAAATTTAACCTTGATTTTGAGCTTATGCAAATGGAGGGGGCCCAAACGGTCGCGAGACTTCACTAAAACGTGCCACAAGTAAGTCTGAACATCCCACTACAATGTCTTACAAAATTCCAATGTACTGGTCGGCTATAATTTTATAGAAATCTGAATATATATTTAAACGGAGTCGCTGACACTACCGATATGTGGCCTAGAAGCTAAGAAGCTAGCCTGCTAGTGTAGCAGTTAGCACACACGATACCGACAACCCGAGGTTATAATTTAGCATAATTAAACTGAGCCGAGATAACTTCAAACAGTTAGTAGTATTTCAGTAAACGACGAGCACAAATGGTACAGCCAGCCCCTAATCTAATCTAAAACTACATCAAGTGGGTCGAGCTGTATGACATTCCCTGTCAATATCTATGCGAAAGGTTCGCCTAATCACAAAAATAATACACAAGAGAGGGGCGATTGGTATAGCATGCCCTATAACTATGCGAAAGGTACACACTCAAGTCTAATTATCCCGCAGGTTTCCTTGCAATATCACAACTGGGACTTCCGAGATGGCTGGAGCTGAGTGCGCTCGCTTCCTGCAGTAGGACAAGCAACGCAAGGGGCCTTACTTTGGAAGCCGAAGGTGATGCGAGAGGGTGGCAATGAGCGAGCTCCTATTTCCTAGCAGGAACCGTGACAGGCAGATTGCGAAATCCAAGTGCAACACATCAAATTACAGGAACACATGACTGTTTCTCGGCATAATTGAGTCCCATCAAAATTGGCTTTTGCTGGAGGAAAGCCATGTTGAACGCGCCAGAAAGAACTGACCCCAATAAATCCGCAGAGGCGAAATTGACGTAAGTACTAACACACCAATTACTAACTTCTTAAAGAGGGCTCCTATACTTGTAGATCCTCCATCAAATCAAAACGGAGAGCAGCTAAACCAATTAGCTCATAAATGAAGTACAGAGCCGGGGCACAGCTTGCACAAATTCCAGGACATCAAAATTCTTCCAAAATAAAATCTGACTGACTTCTAAAATAACAACATTATACCCTAGCAACAAATCAGGCCAGGAATCTAGATTATAATTAATGTACGTACTGTTGTAGAATTGAAGCAAAATAAGTTTAAATAATGACATCCAGCTGATTACTAGGGGAGTTGCATACGTAACCACATATTAACTATACTAATGCATGCAAAATCACCATCTGAAACCACGGGGTAATACTTAGGAATAAAAGTTCGGCTATCAAAATTTTACTAGTACAGGGAAAGCTACAAAAGAACCGTAACATCATTTTACCTTGCGGTGTGGAGGGTGGTGCTTTATGCGCTTGCATTTGACGGTACAACGCTCAACTTGGCCCGGATTCGGGATACAAATTTGGAGCGCGCTTTTTGTGCTTGCGCAGCAACCATTGCGTGAGGTGTGTGTCATGGTGATGTGTTGACTTTGTTACTCTATCTCTTAGGTCTTTGGTTCTGAGTAGAGCACAGTTAATTTGGTGCCCAACTGTTAATGGTCTCACCGAGCCCGATTCCAATCTCCAAAGCTGCGGAAAAATTCCGGCCTCCGCGAAATTCGAATCGAGGACTAGCTTAATGCAAGCCTAGCCCCTACCCAACTGCGCTACGCGGCTTCTTTCTTGATCTGTTAATAAGTGATAATTATTTTCAGAAATTTCTTCCCTTTCTATGTATTTCTCTTCAACCCTATATTGCTCGGTAAGAACCTGCATTGAGTTTTGAAAGTCATCAAACTCGGTTATTTTCAAAACACTGTTTCAACTGAATAATTTCAAGTTTTGTGGGATTTTCGGAGTTGCAAATTTCTCTTTCAAGAATTGTGGAGATGCCCCCCCCCCCCCCTCTTAGAAGGGTAAACTTTCATTCAGTTTTTGGTGCAGATAGAAAACGAATTTTGCTGAAGGTGTGCTTAATGAGCCTTTATAGCAGATACACGAACTCTTTCGTCCTCTATACTCATTCCATATATGTGTTTGTGATACGAGGTCACTCTATATATTGTGAGTCACATAAAACCCAAAAGATTCTTCTAAAATGTTTGGGTTTTATGTATCTCACAATATTTAGAGTGTCACAGATATATGTAATGAGCTTAAAATCACCCCACTAAAAAGAACAATACAATATAGACAGTGGAACATGTTGGCAGGATACATACAGGGCAATAGACGAAAAGGCGTGGGACGTCCCAAAAGACGATAGACGGAGGAACAGGCAGCAATGTACCGCATGTCCGTTAAAAAAGGCGGCTGTGGAAATTCAAACGTATGACTAATATGTTGGTGACACTGTAAGTCTATGTCAAATTCGAGGTTAGCACGTTAGGTTTTCCGTCAGTTTTGACACAAACTGACACAAAACCTAACCTGCTAACCTCGAATTTGACAGTGACATTACCATATAGTAAAGTGACATTTCTATGCATCAAAGTGTCACTTTATTAATCGATTTTGAATTTAGTAAAATAGCACATTATTATACAAAATGCGAAAAAAGTGTTTTTTTTTACATATTTTGTAAAACGTTATGACCGATGGTTCCACACATGCAAATATAACTTCAAATTAAGTTGACCGTATATTTCTAATAGTCGGTTCTAGAGATCCTAACGCCCGTATTCATAGTCGTTCGCCAGCGGATCGCCGGCGACTCGCCAGAGTTTCGTTATGAATAGTATGTTGGCGGCACTGTACGTCTATGTCAAATTCGAGGTTAGCAGGTTAGATTTTGTGTCAGTTTCTGTCAAAACTGACTGAAAACCTAACCTGATCACCTCGAATTTGACATAGACGTACAGTGCCGCCAACATACTATTCATAACGAAACTCCGGTGAGTCGCCGGCGATCCGCTGGCGAACGACTATGAATACGGGTGTAAGAATGGTCAATGCTCTGAAAACTCGCCCATCAAAAGCAAGATAGCAAAATTGGTTTCCATAACCTCTTTGTTCGACATATGTCAAACGTCTAATTTGAATCAGGCTGTTTTATTCAACTCTTAGTAAACTGTATACAGAATCTCCAAAACAAACATGCTCAAAGCGAAACCTCTTCGCAGGAAATAGAATCGATGTTAACAAAAAACGTATTAAGTCAAAAAAGTAAACTCCTGAACTTAACTCTTTTTATTGATGATCGAGGAATTTTACGCGTTGAAGCTAGGTTAGCAAATTCTACATTTAAATAGACTATTTCCCACATCTCTTATTATCCAATGAAAAGCCATGCTTTTTCAAAATTCAACCAATCGTGTGTTTTTGTAGTGGCAAAAAATCGAAATTTTCCCTTGGGATTTTGTCAGTTTCTTTTGCCACTTGCATCCACGGCAACCACCAAATATGTTGCTTTAATCAAGGTGGTATTTAAGAAACGTCATTTAAACTGTCATTGCGCATCAGTATAAATGTCAAAATGAACCGATATTTGGGAAATAGTCTACAAAATGTATTTTGGGCTCATGATTTTGCTCGGCAAATGTTTTACTCACGATTTGTTGTTTTTTTGGCAATGCCCCTCGACAAACTAACTTTGACAAATTCCCTCGCCTTCAGCTCGGGAATTTGATCAAGTTAGTTTGTCTTGTGACATTGCCAAAACAAAATACTTTCGTAAAACATTTTTACCGGCAAAAGCATTCGCCCTTAATACATTATTACTTCCTTTTACTATAAAGGAAGTATTGGATTCACCCCAAAAATTCGAAATTGAGTTTTCAACGGATCTTCACGTTTTAGAGTCCCCTGATCCCAAAAAACATATTTTTTTTCATTGGTCTGTCTGTGTGTCTGTCTGTCTGTCTGTGTGTCTGTCTGTCTGTGAACAGAATATCTCAAAAACGAAAAGAGGTATGGCGTTGAAACTTCATATATAAGTTTTTTGTACTATGTAGATGAGACAGAAAGCTTTTGAAGAAAATCGCATAACCGGAAGTAGGTGTTTACTCTTGTGATTTTTCAGTTTTTTTCGACTTTTTCAAAAACGGCTCTAACGATTTTTTTTAAACTTTACATTTTTTTACATTTTTAATGTGTATTGATGTGAGATAGGTGATTTTCGAGTTGAATACTTCTAAAGTGGGTTTCTTTTGTTTTTTTTTTCTATTTTTTTATTAACTCCTATTTTAAATAAAACACCCTGTATATTATTACATTTTTGAATTCACCTTAAAATTCTAGAGAAAATTTGTCTCTTCAACTAACACTCGATTTTGTACCGTTTTTGTAGAATTTGTAATTTTTGAAAATTTTTAACAAATGGTTAAAAATTAAAAATGAAATTTTTGACTAATTATAAGATCACTGTAAAAGGAAGTTGTGTGAGTGTATCACACCAGATTTTTACTGATAAAATACCCTCCTATTATTTAGTTCTTCGCAGGGCTTCTTTTCCGAGTGACCATGAAAAATTATTATACTAAGGACACTAAGGTCCTTAGTAGTCTTAGCGTTTATTAGAAAATCAGTTTGGCCTATTTATGGTTGTCCTTCAGCCCTAAAAATAATTAGACGGAATGCAAAAGAGCTACTCTTTTTCAGTTACTGTCGTAGAGGTACTACCAGGTTCATTTTCAATTATACTCGTATACTATAAAAATAAAGGATTCGTAGAAGTAAGCCTTCGAAATGTTCTTTTACTTCGTAAGCAAAGTCATGCACCTAGAGATGATAAAATATTTGGGTAGAGTTGCTGCTCTGTGTTTAATTCGATTGTTGTGTCATCACAGCATACATTTTATTTTTAGTTTTAAATGGTTATCGTTTTAAGTCAAGGTTTAGGTGGTGGAACAGGAGTAGTGTTTTTCTGAAATTGAACCTCAGTTTGCGATTAAGGTGCTACAATATTTTCATTATTTTTATATAATTTCTTCCACTTCTTAAATATATTTCTATATACTGTGCGAGAGTAAAGTCTGGAACTATCGAAATAGAACTTTTATCAAATGTTTTTGAAAGAAATCTTCGAACACGTCAATTTTTATTTTAAAAAATACATATTTTACTGTAATTGTCACTTTTAGATTGTCTTTTGTTTTTGAGTTATGACGTTCGCTATCATTTTTTTAAATGGAAACCCTAAATTTTTATGATAAATTTGGACAGAGCATGAAATTCTAAGACCAAATACACTAAAAAAGTATGATACTGTATTTTAAAATTTTCGAGAAAATCGCTTTTAAAGTATTAAAACAAAAATCGAATAAAAATCAAGTAGCCATGAAACAATGAGTTAGCCCTAAAATTATGACAGTTTTTCATAGTCTGTTTATCTGTTTTTGTTGTGTGCTCCTAATTAAATAAATAATGATGCAATATTTGAGTGAAAATGAACGAATTGAAATTTTAGTATTGAGAAGATCTGGTAACCGTACGATTTTCTCGAAAATCTCAAAATACAGTATCATACTTTTTTTAGCGTATTTGGTCTTAGAATTTCATGCTGTGTCCAAATTCATCATAAAAATTGAGGGTTTCCATTTAAAAAAAGTATCGCTAACTGCATAACTCAAAAACAAAAGACAATCTAAAAGTGACAATTACAGTAAAATATGTATTTTTCAAAAAAAAATTGACGTGTTCGAAGATTTCTTTCAAAAACATTTGATAAAAGTTCTATTTCGATAGTTCAAGACTTTACACTCGCACTGTATATATATATATTTCTACACGGCGCAAGGTAATTTATTTTTTGTACAAAAATTATACAACCTAACCCTTTAATAATAGCTATTTATGCAACAAGTGCTAAAAGTTGACGTTTATGCACGAGACATGAAAATTATGTCTCGTGCATAAACGACTACTTTTAGCACGCGTTGCATACAATATTTTATCTACGACCTTAATTTTACTGTTATTAATTCATAAATATCGATTTAACAAAGGTTTGCATCTACGACACTTCTAATTTATGTCATAATAAACAGTAAGCCATCCCGCTCTGGCGAATGTTTGCAAATGACAGCGGTCAAGGTCAGTTACGAAATGTAATTATTAATACCCCACATCTGACTGTATTCATTACATAACGCTTTAATTATTTCAAAAACACTTTACCTGTAACGCAAGAAGCAACTAGAATAACTTTACAACTTCACTTCCAGTTCGAAATTGTAGTTTTATAACCTCACTTCACTTTTAGCACATGGGCTAAGAGTAAACAGCTGATTTCTTTAACCACGGTAAACTATAAAACGTCACTTTTAGTGAAACCATTTACCGCTAAAAGGCCTACTTTTAGTGGTGGTCGTAGATAATAGCTATTATTGCAACAAGTGCTAAAAGTCGACGTTTATGTACGAGACATGAAAATTATGAAACGAAGCCGAAGGCTGAGTTTCATAACATGTCTCGTGCATAAACGGCTTTTAGCACGCGTTGCATACAATATTTTATCTACGACCTTAATTTTACCGTTATTAATCTATAAATATCGATTTAATAAATGTTTCCATCTGCGACACTTTTAGTGACGTTTTATAGTTTACCGTGTTTAAAGAAATCAGCTGTTTACTTTTAGCACATGTGCTAAAAGTGAAGGGAGGTTCAAAACTACAATTTCGAACTGCAAGTGAAGTTGTAAAGCTATTCTAGTTGCTTCTTGCGTTACAGGTAAAGCGTTTTTGAAATAATTAAAGCGTTATGTAATGAATACAGTCATATGTGGAGTATCAATAATTACATTTCGTAACTGACCTTGACAGCACGGGCGTGGCCAAACAATCGCCAGCGGCGTAGGCTACTATTCATTATGATGCAGCGTCGCAGATGCGAACCTTTCTTAAATCGATATTTATGGATTAATAACGGTATAATTAAGGTCGTAGATAAAATATTGTATGCAACGCGTGCTAAAAGTCGTTTATGATCGAGACATGAAAATTATGAAACGAAGCCGAAGGCTGAGTTTCATAACACGTAACACGTAACACGTTTCATAATTTTCATGTCTCGCGCATAAAAGTCGACTTTTAGCACTTGTTGCATAAATAGCTATTATAGTTTATTGCATAACAAGTTGCGAAAGTGTCATATATGGTGTGAGTATCTTTGTGAACCGAGGCGAGGCGAAGAGAAGTCGAGTAACTTAAAACACGAGCGTACGATACACGTCTGAGAGAGTTATGTACACTATTTTTTTCACGACCACAAAAAAGGCACATTTATGAAATTTAATGAATCAGTGACAACAGGCAATATCAGAAGATTGTCAGTAGTTTTTAGGTTAAAATTACATATTGTCAGCATTTTTTAGGTTAAAATGACATATTTAGCCCACTGTATAACAGTAATTTGCGCATTTCTCATAACAAACACGTTCGTTATCATAACGACCGGATGAATGGTATCGTCATTTGCGTGGTTACTTTCGTATGTGGGCGTGGGAAAATATTATATTTTACAAATTTTTATACATGTTTAGATGATTACGAAGGTTTCATTATGTAACGAATGACTTCCGGAATTGCACCGCGTCATTATTCAAATTGGAGAACTCAACGGTTCATCCACTTTTATAAGGGGCTTCATCAGGAGGTAAACAAAAGAGCACGGTAACTCAACGTGTAAACCACGCCAGAGGCGAAGCTCTTCAAAAGAGTTCTTCAATCTCAATAATAACACCGTGCAATCGCGGAAGTCGTTCGTTACGTATATACAATTTTAGAAGTTATAAATTTAAACTCTCTTTAATTGCTCAAACTAACCGTGGGGTGAAGTATTGGGTCATGCAAAAATTAAAAGTTGATATATTTGTAGGAATATGCGTTTTGATGTCTAAAGATTTCAAGCACACTGTTTATAAGAAACAATTTTTACACACGATTACACTACCTGAACACAGGACTTGCCCCGGATTGAATATATAATCTATGTTTGGAATGGTGGTAACTACATTTGCATCAAGAAAATAATACAGAAAGAAACTGAACGTGAGTAAATAGATATTTGTACACCGAGCCACTAAAGTTTAACTTTTTATCACGAATGTGGATCTGGTTGCAGCGGCCTGTAGGGCCGAATCAAATAAACCACATGAGGGATAAAAAGGGAATTGAGTGCCGCGATACACATTATGTTTTCTTTTTAGATCGAGGAATCATAGAATTATTGTTTTAACGAACTCCTATAGGTTATGTTGACCATCTCTGTCACCCAACTGTCCACTGCAAAAAGTCATTAATTTACTGCCGATTTCAAATATTTTAATTACTATTTCGGTGTTCTTCACTGCCTATTTCAGAAACAGTATTTTTAAATAATGATAATTTTATTTAATAAAGTTATACTAGATTGCTTACATTTTTTGCGGTTACTACAAATGTCAATATTACAATTAAATTTGGGCTTAGACCGATTCGTCTCTGTATATGGGCACCCAGCATATTTATATCGATTTATGCTGTGACGTTAGCGTCAGTGCAAATTAGTGCTTGTTCGAATTTTAATTCCACCATTAAGTCACAATATGGCGTTTGAATAATAATAATAATAAAGTCTTGATTCTGAGATGCCAGTTATGTACACAGAAAATAGATACATTCTTTAAGTAATGGCACAGCAGCACCTCAAAACGCAGCTCAACCATGGCTGATTTTTAGTTTTACCTTGAATATTGTACAGGGTGTTTAAAAATTGCACAGAACAAATATAAGGGCGTCATTCGGCATCAAAATTAATAAAAAAACTCTAATGATATGCATATATTCTAAAATAATTCATTTCAAAGATATCCTTGATCAAAGAATTAAAATAGCAATTCGTTTTTCAAACCTTTAATAGTTACTAGGCTGGTGTTTTGTTCCAACACATGTGTTTTTGTTTACATACAATATGTGGGCGTTGTTCTATAGTAAAAAGTAGAAAAATTATAAGCATGCGTTCTAAAAAAATCCTTTTTTCTATGATCGTGTCAAAATGACAACTTTTTGCACTGTTTCTAGTGTCAAAAACGACGTTTGTAGCACTCTTAATATTAGCGCCCGAAATACGTTTTATTCGCACGTTGCCATTGGAGGCGTTTTTAATACTAAATGAAAACATGCTTTGCCGTAAGTTTGACTGTCAACATAACCTAGAATATCTAACACAATGTGACGGAAAAAGTGTCACCGAACTAAGTTTTCATATTTCTGTTACGATCGTAGAAAAAATAGCGTATGATACACGTGTATAAGTGCCATTAAAGTACTAGCGACGTTAACAGCACTCCGCTAACGCGTCGTACTTGCTTTAAAGGCGTGCTGAAACCATTTTTCGCGCTGCTTAATTGTTTTGTCCATTTATCCAATTATTTCAGGCCTAACCTGTATATTCTTATTTGAATTATAATCCATTGCATTTCGAATTCTTAAATTTTCCAAACCAGAACTTTTTGTACCTGGATTGAGTTGCTATCGTTAGCACGGTGCACTTTTGACCAGCTTTATCTGTTATAGCTGAGCGTTGGAATGCGAGTTTTCTTGTTGAAGCGAACGTTTCGGGCCGGCACTTGTTCTTCTGGCCTTGGCCGACGCGTTTTGCGCGGTCGAGGTTTGATTTTTAATTAAATCAAGAGTACGTGCGCTCAACCAATTTTTACCAGAATTTTATTTCCAAGGGCTGACTATAATCAGCTCTTAATTGACAGTTTTACCTGACTTTATTTTCAACACCGGCTAATGTCCTACTTGGCTTCTGCAATTTGGGAGTGGCTCTGCTTCAATTACGGGGGCATCCAAGGTGCTTTTAACCACAGGGTATATCAACCACCAGCCAGCATTTGCCTGTCAGCAACTTATGGGCGTTGGAGGTTCGAGGTTAGTGTTACTTTTGTGGTGAATACCGCATTATAAGTGGATATACTCCCTGTTTTCAAGCCGATTCGGACTGGCTTTTCCTGGATTAATATTATATTAAATTATCTTTGATTCTTGAAATTTAAATTCGTACATACCCTAACTATCAGTATTTAGAGTTTAAATTTATACTTTCCGTTATTACTAACATGTAAAGTTTAGATGCATACGTTCAATCAGTTTTAATATTTGAAGTTTAAATGCGTATACTTAATTGCAATTAATATTGAAAGCTACAATTTATAAGTGTAATCAAACCTTTGTAAAAAGAGCATTCACGTTTTTTGCCTTCAATAGCCTGAACAGAAGGGTTTTTTTAAATGACAGCGATATGTACATCACTCGATTTATTTGTGGTTACAATTAATTTAATAACCTTGATCTTGGTGCGTGTCGCAACCTTCAATTAATTTGCACATTTTTATTATTACATTCTTTATGACCAAATTATTATGCTAGTCACTTGTAGTTTGTTATATTATTCGAAACCATTTGATTTCTGGCGCCGATTTGGTTTTTTGTCTTTGAAGCATTTCCAGGGTGTTACAGTTGATAAGAATCTACGATCCAAGGCCGCCAAAATTGAGCTAGTTCGGCCTGCGCGGTAAGTTAAAATTTTTAGAGTTTCCGTGTAGTGCGTACTTTAAGGAGGTCAATTTGCGATTTTTTACTACCATTGATTATTTTAATTAATTAACCGCAGGTCAGCTTCTTTATTGTAACAGTACTTATACACTGGTATCATAATATACTATTTTTTCTTTTCTCTTCTTAGTCAAATTTATAGTTACTGTTTGAAGTAACCTCTTTCTTCTGAGTCACTCATAATAAATCTGGAAGTTGCAAGTAAAGCAAACAAAAAATTAAAACAAAACACCAGCCTACTAAATCTAAACGTTTTAAAAACGAATTGCTATCTTTAATTCTTTGATCAAGGATATCTTTGAAATAAATGATTTTAGGACATGTGTTTATTAGAGTTTTTTTCTTTTTTTTGCTACAGAATATGGTCTTTATAGTTGTTCTCTGCAATTTTGAAATACGTTGTATAAAAAATTCAGTACGCGAAAACTTGGCGATAAGAACAAAAGTCCAGCGGTGCTCGTGTCTTCGTACAGCTAAGCACGGCACACTCCTACTTAAATTCTCCACTAGAAAGTGGTTCAGATAAAGAGCACCAGAAGAGTATAAAACAAAGACTTAACTTGAGTCTAGGCACCTACCAGAGGAAGCCTTCCATAGCTCCAAATACTCTCATAAGCTACAAAGCTAAAACGGTTCCCCAGATCGCCAGCTTCGGTACTGGCTAACAGACCTGAAACCAATTCGTAATGTATTTTTTAGCACGCCGACTCCTGTACCAGATAATACCTCCCTGAACCCGTCCTAAGTCGTATTCTAGGTTATCGGCTTCGGTACCAGAACACGCTATTAAAAGCTTGCTTGTAAATCGATGCCCTATGCTGACGGACCCGGTACCAGAGAATCCTTCGCCCGCTCCTGCATTCCGACGACTCGGGGCCTCAATGAATACGTAGATTGTCGATTGATAAGTGCAGTCTAAGCCGTTTTACATCAGCAACTAATTAAAGGCACAACTAACGTGGGATAGGGTATTTTCCTGGACATAGGCAAGGTCCTTTGGCGTCACCAGACAATATCACAGTTGCCAGCTCAGATGCTCAAGGCAACCGCAGATGATGGATTTGGGGGTGATGATCCGCTGCCGACCACAATCTTCGAGAGCGCTCGGAGTGCTGCATTGCTTGCCAATCTCCGAAGGTACTTGACGTGCATTCAATAGTTCTAATTCATTTTATTTGTTGTTTACATTGTAAATACGTTGTATCATTAAATTGAATTTATAAAACAAGACATGTATTATGACCACCAATATACATAATCTTTTTAGAGTGTCCTGAATCTACACTCGACGCAAATAACGAACTCTGGCTTAGGTACTGAACTACCAATTGAGGCACGATATGTGAAGAAATCAGTAAACTACATTATCAGCCAGTAGTGACACTACAACGTGCCTTAAACCTTGTGCAGCCAAACAAGGATTTGTGTGATGGTTATGTTCGTTGGTGGCTTGTGAATCCTTAAAAGCCACCCATAATTTGGTCGTGTTGTTAGAGCAGCTTGTGATCAAGGAGACTTAGGCAAACTTGAGATTTTTGCTTTTATGCATTCATATACACTAACGTTGCATTGTTGATGTTCAAAACTTAGAGATTTAATGTTTAACTACGATGAAAATTAAAGGTTATCGTGCTGTATCTTGAATGAAAATGTTTTAGATGGGAAGCGGTTTATTTATGCTTTTTTTGCATTCTTAATTTGTGTACTATATTATACACTAAGGAAAATGAAATTTTTGTAGTATGGATGTTTTCCTGAGTCGCATCGGTGCTATTTTAGTTTCTTGCACGCAAAAAAAATATTATAACAAACTTTCTGAATCATACTGTATAATTCATATCTGTTGCTTTCACATATCTGTGTGACGATAAAAAACGTTATAATAAATAGATTGCTTAAAATATAACATTTATTCACACATTGTTCTACAATTACTAACGAATTCGGTTGATATAGTATTAACATTTCTAGCGCAGCTTCTGTAACTAGGTATTGACATATTGCCGAGTTAGGGGATATGCATTACATTTCAATTTCTGCATAGCCCACGAAGTCTTCCACATATCTCAATATTAATTCATATAATAATGTAAGCTGTTTCTAAAATAACACATTTTTCGGTGACGTTAAGTATACATTTTGTGAGATACTACCTCGTTGTTTAGTAATTGCTGACTGCAGCGTCTAACTTTTCTTGCAGCGAAACATATATCAACTTGTTTATCAGGGGTCATAGTATCAATCAGAAAGCTGAAGGTCACAAAAACTCCGCTAGCAAAAACACTATCTCTGCGAAATGTAAATGTTAGCATTATATTGTAAATATATCGATTGTTGTTACCTGCATGCAATTAGTATATGATCGTCTGCATCGGAGAGCCTGTTCATTTCTTCCCAAGCGGCTATCACAATTTTACAGATGTCTGGTGATATTTCGTTAAATTCCCATCCTTTCATGTTTATAATATTTACAATTCTTTGGCATTCGTTGTGCTGCAGAAAAGCTGAGTAAGTGTTTTTTGAAGATATTACTTAGTTTATTTAGATTGTAGACACGCTATATGTATTAATTAAGTAAATACAGCTTAGAAGGAGCTCTATTAGTTTCTCGCTACACTAAAGAATGATTCTTACAAAATAAAATAGAAACTTTGTTGATGGTTGACTGAACTATTACTATTTAAATTCAAACTCTAACCATGCCATATTGACAGAAAATGTTTGTTTACAGAATTCAGATAACGAAATTCTATGTTTCACAATATAAACTATAAGATTTAAACTCAGATATCAAATACTAATTAATATTTTCCATCTTCTATTTTAGGAACTCGTTTATGATAGCTCTATTGACTGAATCAAGTAACGATCATCAAAATACTGATTCATTTTACAGGTGTCATGGCGTAATTCTAACAGAAGAAAATGAAAAAAATCATAAAAAAACCGGTGCATTTTGATAAATTCATTAGCCAATGTGTTTTTAGGTAAAATGTTCTTCAATATTCCAATATTACCAATACAATTTAATTGTTACGAAAGAATAGAAAAACTCAAGAAATTTTAATTATTGTCACTGAAAGTGAAATATAAGATTATTTTCCTTTTAATTAAGCATAAAAAATAATTATCAGTAGTTTAATGAACAGTCTATGAGGCTTTGATTAAAAATAGAGAATCCTGACGTTTTAATCAAATGATATTTACTTTTCCTAAAATCTTACACACAAATAACGAATAATGTCACAAACCTGGTTGTTATCAACATGCTGAAGTATGATTTTAGTAACATCCCGATTAATATACTGGTTCCTGCTTAAACATTTAAGCGCCATGGTATCATCGAAGTTCATTTCTGTGTTTGGTTCAATCGGCCATAACATGCTCTGTAGCATAACATGTTTAATATTTAACAGTTAATAATTCACTTTACCTGATTTACCTGAATATCAGATGAAATATCATTCAGAAAGACAACTGTTTCAATGCTCTTGTCAGCAATTAATTTCCAAAAATAAAACCTTAGTCCAGGCAAAGGTTGCTGAATAACAGTATATTTTTCAGGAAAATTAAATCCATCTACGTTTGCTAAAATCAATTGTATTAGTCTCTAAGTATGTCTCAAAGCAACACCATTGTCTGTAAGTCTATTTTTTCACGATTGAGCTTTTTCGTTCATTTACCGCATGAGTTTCCATGACAGTAAGTTGCATTTATGAAATACTAAACGTAAGTAATTACTTACTGTTCACAAATGTCAATAAATTTGACAGAAGTTATTTGTAAGAACATACGTTATTTTTGATAAATCAATATTATGATATATTATAGTAAAAATGAGTGATTTATAGTGCAAGTGAGTATATAGCATCGCGAGTGGTAAGGTTTATCAGCCGGTAAATCATCCTTACCGTTCTTGATACTTATTTAGAACTGCTTTGTAGCTTAAAGATAAGCCTGAGTCCTGCTTGAATGCAATCTGTCCCTAGATAACGCTCATGGGAATGCAAGGCGTTCCGTTAGAAACCTTGCATTTTTTCGAGATAAAAGTTTACTTGTATGTAACTTTAACCCTTTTATTATGCCAAATATTTATTTATAAAAACTTATAAAAGGGTTTATTTCTTAATTTCAAATTTTACAAAATTGTATTACACATTTTTTTTCGAACATTTTTTCTTATATATAAATACTATCTCCTTAGCGATATAGCTTATTATTTTTCAGTCCAACACACTATTAAAGCTTTAGTATTTGATGAATACCTACTATGTTAAATAGTATATTTCGAAAAAGTATTTGTCATTAACTTCCAATTTCATTTTAAATATTAAATTAAGTTAAAATTCTACCGTTTCTCAACTAGCTTCATTTAATTAAATTATAAATTCTACTTCCTTTTTTTTCTAAATGCATCTTAGTGAATATGGATGCACAAACAGCAAAACGGCCAAATCTGCCTAAGTATCCTCGTTCTCAAGATACTCAAACAACACGAGCCACCAAAGAGCATGGCTATCGCGCGGGTTTTTGCTCGACTTCACAAGGTGCAAGGCACATTAAGCCAGAAAATGCTGGGTGTTCATATACAAATACTACGCGGTCTAAGCCGAAATTCTATGCTAAGGAGAATAATTCGAGTAACCGCGAAAACCTCAAACAATACATGCATCTTAATAATTTTGATATCCATTTCACATCTGAATTCATCTTTATAATTTTTAATACTGTATTCTTTTAATTGTATTAATCTGATTTTTTAGACCTCAGTACCAATACCATAACAATATATAATGTGTATGCAAAATATCATCTTCTCCCGACAAATAGTTTTTGAGTTATACCGCCAACAGACAGACAGACAGACAAACAGACAGACAAACAGACGGACACACACACAGCCAGACAGACAGACAGATAGACGGAATTGAGGAAACCTGTTTTTCCTCATCTAGGCACCCTGAAATGAAATTCTGAAGAAATCTCGGAAGGTGATTTTTTCGTGATTACAATACTTCCTTCGTCTTTTAGACGAGGGAAGTAGAAAGTAGTGCAAACCACGGTAAAAGCAACAAAACAAGAAGACAGATTAGACAAGATATATCGGAAGTGCAAAAATTAAGAAGCGAGCAGCAGGCTTACAGAGAGCACATAAAGAAAATTGCATTGGAAAATGAAGCGATTAAAAAAGAACACAAAATTATAAAACAAATGATCAAAATTGGTGCGAACTATCCGAAATCAACGTAAAGCTGACAAAGTAGAGAAGGCAAAGAAAATGAACAACATAGTGATTATAGGATTTACACGATTGATACCAGTGGACAAAATGTTATGAACTAGACCATTGAAAATTATGTTAAGAAGCATTTAGGAATTTAGGCGAAAATCAAAACAGCAAACAAAATAGGACAAAATAAGTGCTTGGTAGAAATAGACAATGGCAACGAAAAAAGTCTTTATTGACCAAGACCTAACAAAAAGTAAAAGACAGTGCAACGTGAACAGAGAAAGAAAACAAAGGAGGAAGGGCAGAAATGAACAACCGTTAAAATAGGATCCCAGGTGCTAACAAATGAATGTAAACAATTGAGATAGAATAAAGAGAAAAGAGATTGAGAAGACCCTGAAAAGATTAAATGCGTTACGGACATAAGGGATATGAAATAGAAAAACTTTAAGGACAAATAGGATGACATTTATTAGGAGAAGGACATGGAATATAAGAAGCCTGAGAATGAGATGATATAGAATTTAAGAAGGCATAATTAGAAATATCGACTAGAACAGAAACAAAAAAGAAGTGTTGGTGAAATAAGGATTGAAGAACACGGACTATTTTCAAATTGAACCTGATAAAAGATGAAAAAAATGAAAGTTATGATAGTGTATAGACCTGGAGAACATGATACAGCTGCCGAGAAAGATAGAATCTGGAAGAAATTACAAGAAACTTATGATGAAAGCAAAAACCCAGTAACAATGATGGGGCATTTTAATGCTAAAATAGGGAATACAAATTTGTAAAAAGCTTTACTCGCAACTTTCCTCGGAAGTGGACGTGGTGACACTAAATAATGTTAAACATCGAAGGAAAACTAGGGATAAAATATTTTCAAGTTCGTAATAATACTGATACAATAATAGAAAACATTTGTTAATGCATCCCATTTTTGTCAAGGGTAAAACCTGAGCGATGTGCAAAATATACGGTACCCCCACCCAAGAAAAGCGCCCTTCCGTGCTTTCCAAGAATACTTCGATACTCAGCATCACTCCGTTTCGCTAATACAATGAAATGCTATGTACCAGTTATTTATAAAAAAAAAAAAAAAAAAAAAAAAGATTTGCCTACGACCATAGCTCAAAAGTTGATGTTGCCTTCATTTTCGGAGAACCTATCGTATGAAAACGATCCAAGACTTCAGGAAGGTTCCTGGCGACCGGCATCGTGTACACATACGAACATACATCCCCCGCACAGCACGTTTAGGCACCCCCCAATACGGGGGATTGATCTAGTGGGCTGGGATCTTCACCAAAAGATCCGCACCGCCGAGACGGAGATTTGATATAGTGGGTTCATTAGTCGGTTGGCTCGAATTTTAGAGATATTTGACTCAGAGTGGTTTTCGATATGAGGGAATTTCAATACTTCGTACACTTCGTGTCGAAGTAATTTCATTCCTCAGAAGCTCTATAATAGTTACAAAAGGTTATACTAATAGTTCTAATGTTCCAACTTTAGTCCGCTTTAGTCAATCACATAAGTCACATTTGTTCCTGGCCAGCTCCAATGAAGGTTTTTTTAATCACATGTTAACAATGATATAATTTTGGATTTTCAGAGCATGCTCTAATTCAGCTACTTTTTGAACACATGATATCTTTGGTTTCTGTTTTCGTTAAAGAATTTCTTGTTATTATTGCTTGGAAACGTTCTGGAACGTGTTATATTTTGACTGGTGCAATTTACATATCTTACAAAACGATTTTGATAATAGGGAGCGGTTTTTTCTTTCCTGAGGTTAAGTGAATGTACCAATTATACTAGATCGCCACGTATTCATAATTTTGCCAAGTTGTGCATCTTAGCACTTATCAAAGTCACTCTACCTGTAGGTCTACAGTTTTACCATTGATAGTAAGTAATTTACATTTAAGGTGGTTTACGGCTAGCACATTTTATTTCTATTTCAGTAATAGAGTTAACCATTAACTGCTCTACTTGTGAGATTGTTCCAGAAAATAAATACACCGCAGTTACAACAACTTGTATACAGTTGACTATTCCATTCATGTTTTTAACAACCAATCAGAGTCAGCAATTTTTAGGAAATTATGTTTATTCTAGTGACATTTTTTGGTTACAAAATATTTCCGAACTTGCTCAACCAATCAAAAATTCGAATTGACAAACCTACCTTGTATCTCAGCGACAATTTTTTGACTTTTAACATTTGAAATCCCTTAAATCTAGTCATCAATCGAGAATCGAAAACAAAGTTACAAAACATTGCATGCCAACGCGCGGTCGATAACAATCAAAGCCATTTATTTCATACTGATGTCAATTCGGATTATTTATGGTACAAAAAATGGAACATTAAAGTCCTAGTACTTTAAAGTAAAATTTTAAAGTTCAAGTACTTTAAAACTTATTTCTTGTACAAAAAAATGGAACATTAAAATCCTAGTACTTTAAAGACAAATTTTAAAGTTCAAGTACTTTAAAATTATACGTCAGTTGTTGACATGAAATTTGAAATAATTTACAACTTTTTATTTAAAATTCGTTAAACTTGCAGTATGAAATAAACCGTTGTATTCACCACGAATGAAAAGTGTTTTTAAAGGTCCTCGCAAGTAATTCAGTCCTCGGCTAACGCCTCGGACGCAAACAACTTTCTCGTCTTTAAAAGGCCACTTTTCGTTCTAGATAAATAAACTACTATTATGTGACAGGTGTGAACAATTTTGTACAAATATGTTTCAAGAAAAACGTTTTGGGGAAGAATCCGTGGAGGCAATAAGAAAAAAACACTAAAATTATCACTCCACGTAACACCATAAAGATAAAAACACGCACGTCAGTATTGAACCAGTTTACTGAATTTTGCAAGTTGAGACAGCACGAGCTTCTTTCAACAACTCCCGTAAATGAAATAAGCAGAATTTTAGAAGACTGGGCGTTCAACATGAAAGAAAAGAATGAAGAAGATTATATGGAAAGTTGCTTCAAGTCTATATGGAACACAACAGCGAAATTAGTGCAGGAGAAATATTTCAACGAATTTAATGTTGCATTTGATCCGTTTTCTGACATTCAATTTCAAAAAGCCAGAAATGCACGGGACACTAAAAGAAAGCTCCTACAAGAAAATCCTGATAAAAAGAAAAAAACTGCTCAAGCTTTAGAAATAGAGGAAATTCAAGCTATGGCTTCTGCTTGGGACGAGGAAAATCCAGACAGACTACAAAGAAAGGTGACAGACAATCTATTTATTGCGTATCAAAATGTAATCCTATTTTTTAGGTATTCCATATATGTTCATTTGAACTGTCCTGGAGAGGAAACGAGGCACCAAACTGTAAGAAAAGTTTCTTCAGGGAAGACTGATAACACAGGGAACTTAACAGGAAGAATGGAATATAATCCTATATTTTCTAAAACTAGACAAGGTGGAGCCCAAAATGCACCGACAGCAAATGGTTAATACCAAACTCGGATAATACCAATTATTGTCCAGTTCGATTGCTGAGAAAGCTATTGAGCAAAAGGGGCTCTACAATAACAACTAACAGGCTTTTCCTTACGGTTAATCCTAATTGGAGAAATGAAACGTGGTTTAAAAATATGCCTTTAGGAATAAATTCTCTGGTAAAGTGGACAAAAATCTCTGCAGAAAAGATTGGTCTGAACACAAAAAAACTAAAAATTACTAACCATTCGCATCGGTGTTCCACTGTTACTTCTCTAGCAAAAAATGGAGTCAATGAACAGGAGCTTATTAAAATGACTGGCCATGCAAGTGCCCAGTCAATTAAGACCTATTTACAGCTAGATTCAGTACATCATTCGCGTTTGGTTAGTAATATGAGGGATGCCGAAATTAATACAGCCCCACAAACATCGGCTGATTGTGCTGAAACTACTAATCTTCAAGACAACAATAAAATTTTATATCAAAACTGTACATTCAACATTGTCAATAATTTTAAGTAACTATAAGAACTTTGAGTTTTATATAATTATTTTATTGTTGAATTAAAATAAATATTAATTATAACTTGAGTCGTCTATTCCTGAAATAGTCATATCGAATACCATTTGTGATATTATTTTACCTGGAAATATTAGGCAATTGAAGTACTCGAGCTTGTTGCTGTAATTTGTCTCATGACATTGATCCAAAACTACTCGCCTAACGGCTCGTAGTTTTGTTAACAATGTCATTCGCAAAATTACTAAGCAACAAACTCTCGCAGCAATCGTCTAATATTTCCGGAAAAATAATGTCACATATGGTATTATATATGAATAAACTACTTGCTTACCTGCTTCTTATTAGCACTATTATCTACCACAATTATGGAGTTTACATTTTCTTGCCAAACCATTCTCCAAAAATCGTTTATAGTATTTTGTAGTGGACGCTGAGTTGCAATATATGCATTCTTATTTTGGTTGTTCTAGAATATTGTTTATGGAGTACTTTTCTTATGTAAATGGTATTTATTTATAAGAAGTTTGTTTACCTGGATGTAGCTTGCGTTTATATAATCAGAAAATTCATCTTCAGAAAGTTTTTCTAATATAACTCTATTATAGTCATCTGAAATTACCATAATCAGTATCATGAATAATTATGTTTATGTGTGATGCTAATTACAAGGTACAGCTAGGCCATTTCTATTTTTTGGCATGTTTTCGACTCTTATTGCATATTCAACAGAACTTGTTTGACCTTTAGGAAATAACTGTAATACAAAGTTATAGGTTTTTATAGCTATTAGGAAACTTTATTAATAAACTTACACTAAATTGTTTGTGCAATTCTACATC
The DNA here is from genome assembly GCA_940337035.1 of Agriotes lineatus. Classification (NCBI taxonomy): domain Eukaryota; kingdom Metazoa; phylum Arthropoda; class Insecta; order Coleoptera; family Elateridae; genus Agriotes; species Agriotes lineatus. Next base: position 187,302 of record CALNHX010000719.1, on the reverse strand, counting down.
ACTATTTTTCCAGAGTGCGTTTTGCATATAACTTTCTAATTTTTCTAATTTTATCGAACAGCTATACCTTGCACGTGAAACATAAGAAGTGGATTGTCTGCAATTATTGTTTATTACCTCGAAATTGCTTTCTTCCTAAAAGGTAGAAAAAAGATATATTAAATACATTACTAATATAACATGTTTCAATGGATACCGTTTGTAAAAAATTATTTTGTTCTAATTATTTGAAGCTATTTGTCGTGTACTTTATTTCCTATTTTACAAACCTTCTAAGATTATATAAAGATAAAAACTAACACAACTTTTGAAAATCCTTGGGTGAAGTAAGTATTCAAATAAAACTGGAAATCGTTATCTCAGTCGTTTTGCAGATGTCTTATTTATCTCGTGTTACTTAAAAAACAAGTTAAGAATGTGCCCTAAAAATAATTAGCTTTGAAAACTAAATGAAATACTAAAATAAGGCACTTAACCTTTCTTAAAAGTTGTTTTTAGCAATTAAAAATAGAGATAACTAAGAATATACATCAGAATGGTGATTACACTTAGGTATAATGCTAGTTATTTGGAAGGCTTGTACAGATATTTTCACTATAAGCAACTTTTAAAGTAGTAATGTCAATTGCAGCATTGACTTTAAAAGAACGAATAGGTATCAAATTAAAAGTTACTGGATACGTATACAAATATTTTTTTATCAATTGTATAGGTGTATTCTAACAATTTGTTGCAGTAACGTGTTATATTTACTTACAGGATATGTACCAGGTGATTCCTTAAGCGGTATTAGTTCAGGTCTGTGTTCACTTCCTGAAAATTAATGATCAAAATAATATTGTTTTTAACCATATAATAAATATTTCCTTTTAGGTTTTCAGACATATTAAGCTATTCGTAAACTTCGAACTCTGCATATAAAAATATCAAACTATCAAATAATATCCAACAAAAATAATTGAAGGAAAAAAGCATGTCACAACATAAACGGAAATGAGTAAGATCAAGAAGAAACTGGAGGGAAATAATAATAAAAACGATGAGTAAACGGAATTTTCAGGAAGAACAATAGCATGACAGAAGACAGTGGAGTCTCGACATCGGAGAAGGTCGATGCACGTTTTAAGCCAATACTATGCGGATACCTATACACTGAGGATCAAAAGTCCCACGCCCCTCTTATCTTCAACTTTTGAACGCAATATGATGTTTTAGGAAAAATTATAGAGTAATAAATCATCAATTTTAGATGTTTTTAAGAAGCTATTTGAGGTCAATCAATGACGAGGCGCCATATTATTTTTTATGAAAATGGGGTAATTTCATTTAAAAGGTCTTATTGAGTAGAATACTTAACTACAATTTCAGAAGATTTTGATAGAAAAGGTAGGCTCTTACGTGTGAATCTAGACTTTTTTTCTAATTGTAAAGCCCCGTTTCAATGGCGCTTTCTAGCAATTAGCATCTTCTTTGGACCACATTATATTTAAATAATGTAGCTAAGGAACTCAGGTTTATCGCATAAAACGCCTGGCGTTAGAGACAAGACACCTGTCTGCTTTTCCTTGTCGAGGCATGCTCGTTGTGCTTTCATTCTTAGGTAGGCCCGTTTGAAAACAGTCGAATCGATCGATTATTGATTTTTCACGAAGCGCGCTTTGCGGATCTAAATTCATGGAGTAGGCTGAAACCGCTTTTGTTTTAAACAAACGAAAACCGCCAGGGCGTTGTTTCTTTGCTAACAGCCGCAAACAGCTTGATAAGAATGCTCATCTACCTAATCTTGCCATACTAATTTTAATATTTAGGTCGACTCCCATGCGGTCTCCTTAAAGGTTATTCTACAGTTGCTAAAGAATAACAAGGCCTTTCATTTTTCGCTTCCACGTGCAAGCTGGCCAGAAATTCCAGAATACTTAGGCCGCCTTCTGCCGCAGTAAGCTGCTCTTTTCGATAGTGGCGTTCTTGGATTTTATGAATTATGTAGGCAAATCCGGCTTAGAAGTCTTTTTGGACGAGATACAATATACCAGGATTTCCCCTCAGGATCGCTGGACATAACAAGGTACTGAATTGTAAGTACATGCACTTCTCAGGGTTTTTTATCGACAAAGGCAGACGCCGGAACTATAATCAGTTTTTACTAAAGCCTTAGAAATTCAATCTAAAGCGTGTTTAATTACTTTTTTATTCAATCAATTATTAGCGCTAAAAAGTAAGTATTCATTGTTTCCAGATTGCTGAAATAAGCATGTACCAGAAAGTCACACCCGCCGCGTCCTTTGGGCGTCATGCACATATGTCAATTGCGATATTACAGGTTGCTATCCTGAGTTGTAATCGGAGCTATAATTATCTATGTGTGGCCTAAATGCTTGGAAGTTGATTCATGTTTATGGTTTATTTATTTGTTAGGCTATTGACCTACAAACCTAAGTTGCTGTCACGTTAGCTTCCCTGGCTTATTTATATAATTCATGTGCTACTTCGATTTTTGGGTTTGATTAAGTATCCCTATTGCTGTTAATATTTTTGTGTTCTTTCCGCAACCCCTTCATCTGTACTATTTATATAGATATGCAGCAAAGCACTACAGGTAGCTGGTGTAGTATTAATTAACTAGTTTTGTTTTTTATGTTATGAATAACGACAAGGCGCCCAAATGTTCTTAATCGTACTGTTCCATTTTAAAGCCCGAAGCATTTTCTTGCTTAGTCCTTACACCAAACCATATTCTGCCGAGAGTTAAAAGAGTTAGCCCAGGCCGTGACCATCCTTCGTCTAAGGGAGCGATACATAATAAAAACTGATAAGAAGAGCATTCCTGAAAATCGAGGGAGATCGAAAACGAGGACGAAAATCTGCTGTAATGAGATGGGCTGAGCACAAGAACAGTCTTCATAAAAGCTGTCTAGCAAGTACATAGTATGCTACTGATTGCCAACGTTCTTGGAGGAGATGGCACGTTGAAGAAGAAAAGCACTAAGCACATAAGCTGACATTCAGTTTTGAATTTTTAGTTAAAGAAGCTGCAGTCATAATAATGGCGAATATTTTTGCACACTAAAAAATAAATAACAATAATAAAGGAATTCATTGGAAATATTATAAATGACAAGCAAACGGCGCGCTACGAGCATGTGAAATAGGATACGCGAAAGGTCAAGCTCCGATCCGAGCGCTCAGATAAGAAAAACAAAACCTAAACGAATATAAACATCTGTGAAGCCGGAACGTGAGATTTTATTTTGTGCCACAGACACACATGACACACATTAAGGAAAATTATATTATAGATATCTCCTACCTGGGAATTAACATTTGAAACATTTTCAAAACACAAGAGGTCAAACATCAGCAACAACATTAATAAAGTACACAAGAATACAGCAATCTCATATCTTACATTTCAAGCACACTTGATATTTAGGGCCTAGGTACAAGCCTAAATTACAATGTTTAGTTTAAGTAAAAGGACGTAATTTGTAAAAACCAATTTTGTAACATATGCGAGACTTATGCCACTGAAATCATGATGGAGAGAAAACACCTGTACTCCTATGGAATGTAGCGAAGTATAGGTATTGTGAACATGAAAATCCCGGTTCAATTAATAATACTAATTACTTATTGTTTTAAATCGGTTCTGAAGAACATCGAAACGTCATTAAAATACGCAGTGAAGTAATCCATCGTTCTATGAGTTTTTGTAGGTGTGTGGGGGCGACAGATCATCACAAAGGTTGATTAAAATGTTGTGATTTCACGATTTCTCGATTTAAAAAAGAAACATAATGTACCCCTCGGCACTGAAGTTCCTTTTTATTCCTCATGTGGCTTATTTGACTAGGCCCTACGGGCCTCGGCAACTAAATCCACGTTTGTGATAAAAAGTTAAACTTCAGTGCCTTGGTATATAAATTACTACTAGTCCAATTAGCAACATTATTATTATTATTATTTTACATTAAGGTAGACGGCATAGCCAATAAAGCCCCTAAGGTTGAAACTGCATTTAGAACGATGAATACTTTGAGATCCATTTCTACTAAAATTAAAGTGTTCAACGAATAGCAACACTGAAAAAAAATGCCTATAATTCGTTCCTATTCTTCATTCGTAAAGTTGAAATTAATTTCCCATAGATTCATAGACATGCCCTCTGATACTTAATGTTTTCCATTGTAAACGTCAATAATGTTAAGAACAGTATAATAAATAATAAATAATATACATGCTTGAGCAGCATCAAGTATCCATTTTAAATCAAGCCTTATTCATCAATGGCAGAATTTTATAAATGAAAATCTAATAACAGGTCTTAAAGGAAATATGACAATTTGAAATAGAGTAAGGAGTGGATATCGCCTATTCAAATTAAAGTGACCGCGAAACTCACCTTGGGCTGCTACAATAGAATGATTGTTTTTGAAATAAGCTTCCACATCCAATTCTCCATATCGGCAACTAAACTGACGTTTCTCTTAGGCACTTAATCACTTGACCATTTTTCCTGTCTTCAATTGTTACTTCCCTTGTCTAAAAGGCATAGGAAGTATTGTAATCGCGAAAAAAATCATCTTTCGAGATTTCTTAAGATTTTCACGTCCCTAGATGACGAAAAACAGGTATTCTCAATTCCGTCCGTCTGTCTGCCTGCCTGTCTGTCCGTCTGTTGTCGGTATAACTTAAAAACTACTTGTTGGAGGAAGATGATATTTTGGATGCTGATTATATGCTGTTCTGGCATGAAACCGACAAAAATTAGTATTACATTAAAGTTAAATGCTGCCTATTTTTGCTTTAATTCAAGAACTATTACTTGAATGAAAGTAATATTTTGCACATCGTTCAGGTTTTTACCCTTGACGAAAAGGACCCAACGTATACAGGGTGAGCACCTTAAAAAATAAAACTTTGATTATTTTTTCTTTCACTGAGAAATATATAAACGTAATTATTTGCACATAACTCAGGCTTTACCCTTGACGAAAGTGGGACACATCACATGCATGATAAATGTTGTAAGAGACAAAAAAGGGCAACATATAAGTGCGGTGCGTTTAATGGAGCTGCATACTGCATAGCAAAGAGCCGGACGGTCCCGTGTGGCTTCGCGGATTGAGCGTTGAGATCGAATTCGCAAGCGCTGAAGTTCGGATCTTATCGCCGGTAACATTGTTTATTTGAAAATTGGTATAATTCGCATTATGAAGTGTTTCATCTTATTGTTCCAGTATTATTAGGAACCTTAATATATTTTTCCCGTTACTGATCATGTAAGTCAGTGATACAGCCTTAGTAACAAAACGTGTAAGTCGGTGATTATATTTGTTTGCTGCTTTCTCTTGACAACGGAACTTAATATTATTATTAAGTTCCTAGGATAATAAAATTAGCAAATCAAGATGCAGATTTAGACGTTTTGTTTATAAATTGCAAGTGTTTATGTGACATGAGACACTCACAGGAAACACGACCCACGAAAAGTTATCCTCGTGACAGGTGACACACCAAACGATTTTTTTCAAAACTCTAGGAAAATTTCGATAAGCAGCGGGAAAAATATAATAAGATAACTCGGAATGTATCGCCTATTAACATTTTCGGCAGGCAACAAGCCGCGACTTCGTCTTGGTTTGTACTTGCCCACCTCAAATGTTAATAGGTCCTTACATTCCTTGTTACTTAAATAGCTATTTAATCCTATTTTATTTCATTTTTAAAGTTATTTAGTGAAACAACGTCCATTTACGAAGGCAGTTCTGAATAACCTTAAGAAGAAGATTCTCATTTATAAGTAACCCCTTATCTTGCCAATCTAGTTGTTTGAATATATCTTCTAGGACTAAGGAGAACAGCTTTGGTGATAGAATGTCGCCCTATTTTATACCGCTATCGATTTTAATAGGTTTTGTGTTGCTATTAAGTTTTAAGCCCGGTTTATAAATTGACGCCCGCCCGTTTGACGCTACCGCTAACGCGGCCGCAGACGTAACGCCGACGTGGTCTATGGCGAGCTATTTTATAAATTGCGGTATAGTTTAAAGTACGTAGGCGCATTCAAAAGTTAAAGCTCGATTTATAAAAGTGACAAGTGTCACACGTGCCACCAGCATCGGCAGCCCTAACCCAACATTTTGATTTATTATATAAGAATGGATAATCAAGAGGCAAACTACCTATTAGCTTCAGCAAGTATGCTTATACTAGTTGCAGCCCATTTCGTTGGAACAACTACAAGAAGGGCGAGACGATGGAAAACTCGACCCATATACACAACACGCGATAAGGACGGTTTTTATCGAGCTACATTCCTTTCAATGAAAGAAAAGAACCATTATCAATTTTTTAATACACAAGGGTGAATGTAAAAGTGTTCAATAATTTATATAAACAACTGGATCCCAAGCTTATAAAGAGACGAATATCTGATCAAATCTGCCCTTTATAAATCATACTAAAAAACTCCGGTAACAAACATCCAAATCCAACAACAGGCTTTTAATAATGAGGACCTCTGTTTTGATACTTGCACAGCAGGTCAAATAATCCCGTGCAAAATTTCTCGTCTTGTGATTGGTTGAGTAAATCCGTCGACGCAAGACGTTAACGCCAAACATGAATCTTGGCCAACTTTGCCGCAGACGGTAGCGGTGCAGCGTTAGCGTTTGCGTACGACGTCATTTTATAAACAGTTACATTTGAACCAAACAGTTTAACGTCGGCGTTACGTTTGCGGCCGCGTCAGCGCTAACTTCAAACGGGAGGGCGTCAATTTATAAATCGAGCTTTATAGCGCGACACGAACAGACTCGCTGGACCTCAAAACTGCTGAGATGGAGACCTCGACTTACAAAGAGAAGTGTAGGAAGACCACCAAAGAGATGGAGTGACGATAGTTGTACAGTCGCCGGTGGAAACTGGATACAGAAGGCACAAGATAGGAATACATGGAGACAAATGAGAGAGACCTATGTTCAACAGTGGACAAATCTGGGTTGATGATGATGATGATGATTAAGTTTTATATAAGTGACGTTTTTGAATATACGAGGGGTAGATTATTTTTTTAACCTCCGATTCGGTAGAAATAGAAAACAAAAATGCTTATGAAATATTTATTGTATGGACAGTAGCAGCACATTCCTCAGCTACATTTTCACATAAACGCCATTTTACTAAAGGCACTTATCGTACTGTGGCACCAGTTTTCCAATCCCTACTCAAAGAAGTTGTTGCACAATGTTCCAGAGTGTTAAATGCTTTTTGGAGGTCGATGAATGCTACAGATATTGAAACTTAGCTGTTTGACGCAGGTTGGCTCTTTTTTTGTGACACTGGCGACCAACGTGCGGGGCTCGATTTTTTGTAGCGTTTTTTTTAATGATAGCATCAGCTGTGCAAACTTGGTAGCTATTATATTCATATTTAACTTTAAATAATATGAATGTCAATGCGTTACGGGTTAATGAGTTACTATACGAACTATTATTCAAGGCATTTGACCGCGAGTCCGTGGAGGTCATGAAACCTTGCGCGCTAAATTAACTTTAGAAAAAGCTGATCCTTCTATACTTGGCGCTTATCAATTAGCTGCACCTTTCGATGCCCAATGTGAACTTGACACTTGCAAAAGCAAATTGACTGAACTTTCTGCATTAGTTAATGCCTTTTCTGGTGCACCTTCGTTATCGTAATTTGCGAGATATATACGCGGTTGAATCATCTTTATTCACGTTTAAGTATGCTGCAACCCTCATCTGAGCAAGAACTCGATCATGCAACCCTAGTTAGTCAATGCTTAGATCTCATACATTTACTCGGCAACGATCATGACGATTCGCAACGACAAATTCATTGCGGATGCAGATTTTGACGCCGCTATAATTAATTCTGTTGCTCCTGCTGTTACTACAGTAGCACCGCAAAATTTTGAGGCTACTGAACCAGTGGCAAGTAATGACGTTAACAACCCTGATAACATTGATATTCTTAATCCAGTCGCTTCATCTACGTTCCAGCAAAATGCTAAATATCGCAATCCTGTTTCTGCTTCGTCTTTGCAACTGGAACCTGACTTGGATTACCATCCTACAAAAAACCTGTGACACAGACTGCACAAATAAATCACTTCCAAACATCCTGGTCCTAAACCTAATCGTGCTGAATCTATGACTACCTGTTGGAACAGCCATCAATTAGGCCATACGTTTCACACTTGCATGGCAGATAAAACAATTTTTTGTTATGTTTGCGGACATTCAAACAGTTATTTTGCTACCTGTCCTAAATTCCATAAAAAAAAACCGCAAAATAAAGCGTAGATGTTCCAGCCGATATATTCCTTATCCCTATTACACTAAGTCTGATACTTTATCTTGGAAATCTTGGTTAAGGATTGTGAATGAATTTGGCCGTCTAACTTGCAATACTTCAGCTACGTTTATTAAACAACTTTCTGACAACCGTCTTTATTTAACTATTTATATTAATGGTGAACCTATTCACGCACTTTGCGATAAGGGGACCAATCAAACTTTAATTGGAAGTAACGGTTTATATTTGCTCCAAAAACATGACCGTAGGTTATGCAAAAATAATTCTCCGCTTACATTGACTACTGCTGACGGTCAGCAACAAAACATTTTAGGTACTGTTGCCTTACCTATTACTGTTGATGGTATTACTAAGTCCATCGAAGCCGTTATTTGTGACTCAATTCCGTCTACACTAATTTTTGGTGTTGCTTTTTGCTACGCTTTTGGAGCAAGAACTGATTTTGTTGCTAAACGTTCCGATGTGGCTGAAACGTTTTCGCTACAGACTGTCTGTGGTATTGTTGATTTGTCAGTTCAAGAAAAGCTTCTCTTAGACCAAGTTGTTGGAAAAATTGTTGGAATTTCTGGTTCTACTTTACGCTTAACTAACTTAGTTGTACACACTATTGATACGGGTGACGCAATTCCTATTAAGCAAAGATATTACCCTTTGTCTCCTGCTATGCAAGTTCACGCCGATCGAGAACTTGATCGCTTATTAGAAATGGGCCTTATTCATCCTTCGAAATCTCCTTGGAGCTCCCCGATGGTATTAGTTAAAAAGAAATGTGGTTCTTAACGACTCTGTTTCGATGGTCGAAAGTTAAATTCAGTCACCAAGAAGAATGCTTATCTTTTACCTTATTTGAACAGCACTCTTGATAAATTACGTGACGCGCGTTATCTCACGTCGATCGACCTTAAGCAAGATTTTCACCAAATTGCTTTACATCTTGATTCATGCGAGAAAACTGCTTTTACGGTTCCTCGTCGTGGATTATTTTAGTTCCTTTCGGTATTGCGAATGTTGCTGCTAGATAACAACGACTTATGGATAACATTTTTGGTCCGCTTCTGGGTGAAAATATCTTCGTGTATCTGGACGATATTGTTATCGTGTCTGGAACCTTTAAGGAACACCTTGACATCTTAGAACAAGTTTACACTCGTCTTAAGGCCGCAAATTTAACTGCCAATCTTGACAAATGTCACTTTTGCCGACCCAGTCTTGCGTACCTTGGTTTTGTGATTGATAAAATGGTTTACGTACCGACCCTGACAAAGTTTTAGTTATTACTAAATACCCTCAACCGAATACAGTTACCGAAATCAAAAGTTTTATTGGCTTAGCTTCTTGGTACCGTCATTTTGTCTCAAATTTTGCCATTATTACTGCTCCTATTTCGGACCTAATCAAGGGTCGTATTAAAAAGCAACGCGTTCAGTGCACTGATGACGCTCTTAAGTCCTTTACTAAAATCAAATCTTGTTTGACGTCTGAACCTGCCTTGAGTAGTCCTAATTTTTCACTACCTTTCACCTTACAGTGTGACGCCTCTAATTTCGGCCCTGGTTGTGTTCTTACCCAATGTATCGACCATGAGGAAAAAGTTATTGCTTATGCTTCTCGCACCCTTAGCAAGGCCGAGCGCAATTATTCCGTCACGGAGAGAGAGTGTTTAACTGTCATTTTTGACATTGAGGGAATTAGACCGTACATTGAAGGTACACATTTCACTGTATTAACTGACCATCATTCTTTATTGCGGCTTACTACTATGAAAAACCCTACGGGCAGATTAGCTCGTTAGAACGTCCGTCTGTCACAATACGATTTTACAATTTAACAACGTCAGGGCAAATATAATATAGTTACCGATGCTTTGTCCCGAGCTCCTACTCAAGTTTACGTTTTAGATCTTGTTGATGGTGACTTAGACTCTTGGTACATAAAAATGCTTGAACGCGTTAGCCAGAGCCCTAATCAATTTCTCACTTGGCGAATTGATAATCACCAATTTTTTAAATACGTTCCCAACCGTCTCGCCATTGTTAGCAATTTAGTAGAATGGAAACCAGTTATACCTCGTTCTCGAAGAGCTGAAATTTATAAACTTTTTCACGATAGCCCTACATTTGCTCATTTAGGTGATTATAAGACCTTTTGTAAAATTTCTGAACAGTATTATTGGCCTAAAATGCGTGCCGATGTCATTCGTTACGTACGCCATTGTGAAATATGTGCTGCTAGTAAAGCTAGTCAACTTGCTAGACCTAGCTTAATGGGGAAAAATAAGAAGATTTTATACCCCTTTCAATGTTTGTCAATTGACATAATGGGTCCTTTACCAGGTACAAAAAATGGTAATACTTCTATCAAAGTCGTATGTGATTGGCTAACCAAGTTTACCCTAGTTAAAGCAATTCGCCACTGCTAAAACGGTAACTAAGTTTTTGGAAAATGAAATCTTCCTCATTTTTGGCGTTCCTCAAATTTGTATGGTTGACAATGTGCCACAATTTATGAGTTCTCAATTCAAGGCTTTAATGAAACAATATCAAGTTCAGCTTCGTACCATCCCAAGTTAATTTTCTTGAAAAAGTTAACCGAGTTATCGGTACTGCTCTTCGTTCATATGTTTCGGTTAATCATCGTTCGTGGGACGAACACCTTTATCAAGTTGCACACGCATTGCGTAACGCCATTCATGAGGTGACGGGTTATACCCCTTCATTTTTAAATTTCGGGAGGACTGTACCAGTTTATAGTACTTATTACGGTCGTCTTAAAAATTTCCAAGAGGAAGAATTATCATTAGAAACTCGTGAACATCTGGTTTCAGATGTTAACCAACTTTCCGAACTTTATCAAGACGTTGTTAAACGCCTCAATAATTCATATCAACGCAGTTCCAAGCATTATAACTTGAGTAAGCGTCCATTAAAATTTAACACTAATGATTTGGTTTGGAAAAGGAACTATGTTTTATCTGATGCTTCTAAATCTTTAAATCAGAAACTATAATTGTGTGTATGATCGCGTGTATGATGATGTATGTGCATGTTTAGTTTATTCATTTACTCACCCTAGGGATGAATAGCACTGTCAACATTATTCTCATCCTTTTTGACATTATTACCAATTAGTATTATTATTGTTATTTTATTGCTGGTTCATTTAAGCCGTATTTTTTCCTCTGCTTTTGAGTGCTAGTTAAGCACCTTTAGCGATCCCCTTATTACCGATTGGGTGGTACTTTTCCCTATCATATGATTATATTATGTGAAACCCTTATGAGTGACGGATTTTCTCGCTTCTTTATAGATGACAATTGGACCTTTTTGTAGAACCCTCTTCTTGAGTCTTTTTGTTGATAGTGAAACAACTGTTTAAGTGAATTGCTTTCATGATGAGTGAATGGGTCTTCTTTATTTTTTCAAAGTTTATCTTTCTGATGGTTGAAGTTGCATTATTTATAATCTTGAATTTCTAGATCCCCATGATTTATTTTGTGTGGTTGGTTAGGCATTGCAGGGATGGTCACTTTAGGGAGCGATTTCATCTTGCTTTCTCCTTTGTTGTATTTTGGGTGGTTGGTTGGGCATGCAGGGTCGGCCTCTTTTTGGGAACACTTTCATCAAAATATTTCTTTATTTTCTTTCCCATCTCGCTTCACAAAACATTTATAGAGTACCGGGTTAACTCTACTTATTTTCGGCCATTTCATTTCCAGCCATCGTTTGAGTAAGACTGACGCCCCATGGTTTCTTTGTTTCGTTAGAGCTCTGGTTACAGCTCGCTTCGATTTGGAGAGGATTTGTGAGGCATCATAACCCTTTTTGAACTTTATGATGGCTTGTTTGATGTTGCCTGCGTTCATACGCTTTTTGCGAATTTTATTTGGGGCCCCGCTCGTCGTTTGAAATGAGTTGTGGTTGTGTCTGGGTTATTTTTTATTGCCCGTGCTTTGCATGAATTCACGCTTGGGTTTTTAGGATTAGTCCTGGATTATTTCTTGAACCTTTTTTGTCGCAGTATTTCCAATTCTACGATATTTCATACAGGAGTAAGTTTTTGTATCTTACCTCCGGTGTTTCTCTGTGTGCTAGTTCACACAGTGTTTCAGTGTGCAGTCGTTCCTGGACTGTTCACTTTTCCTCGACCAGCAGGGTGTAGGGTTTTCTTTTTTGGCGCTTTTATTGTCAGTCGCTTACATTCGCGGTGACCTCCTCGGGGGTCCGCGCTGAGTGTCTGTGATCAACGGCGTCCTCACCTGTTGCCTTATTTTCCATTAAACTGCAATTCTTTCTAATTTTACTATATTCTTTTACTACATTCTTTTAGTACCTGATTATCGCTTTTCCGATTTCTTTTATTTTCTACCTTCTGGTTAGCTCGTCTCCCGTTGGTTGTGGTACGGAGCCAAGCGTCTAACTTATCCACCCGCCCGCCTTTTTTATCTAGCGCGACGGGTAAGTCTAGCGCTTTGCTCTTGGCTACTTCCTTCGTAGAAACTTTCTATCTCTTCTCCTTTTCTTAACTTTATTCTTTCAGTCCCACACTTATTCCCATACTTTCCTTTCGCCTTCTGACTGACGATGACTGTTGAAATTATTTTGTTTTATATTTCAGGTACTTCCGTTAGAGTACGTTTTTTTCCAGGTCGTTTTCCTGTTAAAAATCTGGCCATAGGGAGTGAAACCAGTTTTCGCTCCGCTTAATGGTTTTCTCAATTTACCAAATTATTTCAGGCCTAACCTGTGTATTTTTATTTGCATTGTTATAGGTTTGCATTTCTAATTGTATAATTTCCCAGTTCCGTTCATTTTGTACCTGTATCAGAATAGTCAACATTTCCCGCTCGTTATCTTTGGAACGCAGCGCTGCGCTGGTATTATCTTTTCTTGTGGCGCGAAGCTCATTCTTCTTCGGCGACTCGAGTTAGCTGCTCGCTAATTTACGAGAGAACCACCTTGTACTTAATTAAGCATTTTGTATGAAGAGATAACTAAAACACTGTGGACATTAAGTAAAAATGAGATCATTATTGTGATGTGGGTTTTCAACTCCAAAATAGGAAAAGGAAGAAGCGGTGAATTAGTTGGACCTTATGGATTAGGAGTAAGAAATGAGAGAGGTGAAAAACTCAACGTTTTCGTAGAAGAACACCAATTAGTCATATTAAACACTTTCTTTAAACTGCACCCTAGAGGGCTCTATACTTGGAAGGCACCTGTAGACGGACCAGATAACATTGTACGCAACCAGACAGATTTTATACTAATTAACAAACGCTTCCGAAATAGCTGCCTATCAGTAAAGACATAAGTTCCGACCATAATCCACTTATAGGAATTTTGACGCAGGTTGGCTCTTTTTTGTGACATGTCCATATGGTATTCTATTGCTTTTTCTGTTAGGATTATCATGGTTAGAGGGTACTCATATGTACTAAATTGTTTTCTGGAGCAGGCCTGTTCTTCGGGTTGGTATTCGTCCAACTTTTTTGTGAGTCTTTTTGTAAATTTAGTATACTTGTGATAACAAGTAGATCAGCCGGTAGTTTTCTAAGTTTATCGTATCACCTGTCTTGTATAGTAATATCACTATTGCGTAATTCCAGTTGTTGGAAGTTTTATCTTGTATATATCGTCGTCTCCTGGTGCTGTGTTGTTTTTCATGGCATTTAGGGCATGTCTTGTCTCATCTTTCATAATTTCTAGGAGGTCTTCCGACCCTACATTTCTTACGTTTCTGTTATTTTTTCGTTTTTGAACTTGTTCTTTTGAGCTGTATATGTTTCTATAGTAATGTTCTCTTGCATGTAATATTGCATTTGGGTTCCTTATTTAATTTCCGAGTTGGTCCTTGCTATTACCTGTTTTGATGGCTGTTTTTTCTGAGACTTTGTAGTCCTTTATTCTTTTCCAATAGCTTCATAAACTAGAGTGTTTGTTATGATCTTGTCTTATCATTTTTCTTGTTTCTTTAGCAAAATTTCTAAATTCGTCTCTCTCTATGAATGTTTTTTCTTGTTTCAGCACTTATCCATCTTGACCGATTTTTTGGCTATTGCTCTTGCGAAAGTATTTAATGCGAATGTTAATGACTACTACTAGCTATACAGTCTAGGTTTTTACTGTCCTGAATTTTCTCCATTTTTTTTCTATTTCTCTACATAGGTTTTCTTGGTATTTAGGAGCATTTGTTTTCAATACTTCAATGTTTATAGTATGTTTTTTACGTTTGTGTGCCTTCGATCTCTCTAGTTTAGTATTTATAGTTATTTTAGCTTTTAACATTCGGTGGTCGCTGTTATGTTATACCAACATTAAATAACCATGACCTTAAAATGATTTTTGAAGTACGTGATCTTGGTGTTAAGTTCGATAAGTCACTCATATTCGTAACGCATATTAATGAAGTTATACAGGGTGATTCACGAATAGTGTCTGATTTGGCGCCTTTATTCCTGCAACAAAAATTACTCTCTCATAGAATACTTCGCTGTTTTTCAATTTGAATACAATTTTGTGATCATGATTTCAGAAAAATGAAACAAGTGTCAATCAAATGCGTCAATCAAATTGTGTTGCAGAAAAAACGGTGCTAAATCAGACACTATTCGTGAATCACCCTGTATTTAAGGCTAATCGTATGTTAGCTTTTATTAAGAGATTTTCTGCGGATTTCCAGAATATTGATGCTTTTAAGATCTTATATGTATAAATACATCCTTAGTTCGCCCACACCTCAAATACTGTTCGGTCATTTGAATGTCTAATTATTTAGTGCATATTAATAGCATTGAACGCATTCAAATTATATTTCTTCTATTTGTAGCTTTCAAAATGAAGATTAATATTGATAATATATTATGATCACATTCTAATTGTTTAAATACGAAAACTCTTAGAAATAGAAGAATTACTTTTGATTTGTGTTTAATTTACAAAATTGTAAACTCTTTGGTTGACTATCGTCACATTTTGTATAATATTAAGTAAGATGTATACTATTGCGTCCAAAAATTTCGCAGGATACTTAATTTAGTTACTTTATTTTATCCACAGTGACTTAGTGTGTATCTGACTCCTCGTAATTTTTCACATTTTGGGGTTCTTTTCGTAGTGCCTCAAATTAAGAATGGTGCTTCTTTACCAACCAACTTTATCGGTCACACGTTGCATTGACTTTTCCTTTTCAAGTTTTGCGATAGTAAAGCCTTTTTCTGCCTCTTAGAACATGATTCGGCATTTTAAGTTTTGATAGCAAAATGTCAGTTGACAACTGACAATTGAGTGACTAGTCCACTTGATAATAGTTATTTATTAGACGAGTGTGTAATTCCACACGAGTTTAATACAAAATTTTATCCAACACCTCCATACGTATATTGTTCATGTAGGTAATCATTTTTAACATTTATTTGACAAATAAACGGGGCTGCGCGTGCTATTGCGCGGTCTACCCTATTCAATTTACCACCATCTTTAGGCCTATTACGTTGGGCCATTCCGTTCTGTAAAGCTCGGTACTGACTTGAGCATTTTTACGCGCACGAACGTGTGTGCGCGTAAGCGTTCGTGCGCGTAAAAATGCTCAAGTCAGTGCGCAGCCATAAAACCGACAAGCGATGGATCGTGTTCGTGCGTGTTGGGCGTACGCGCACGCAAATTCGGCCCGGTACTGATTAGAGCAATGCTCAAGTCAGTACCGAGCTTTACAGACCCCGACCCTGCCTCCTCCTGCCTGCCACCTTACCAAAGAAGGGGGCCCTCCTGGCTCCGCCCCTCTCCAAGGGAACCCTCGGGGATCCGCCCCTTTTCAAGGGGGCATTCGCGACTCCGCCCATCTCCAAGGGGGCCCTCGGGGCTCCGCCCCACTCCAAGGGGGCATTCGGGGCTCTGCCCATCTCCAAAACAGCCCTCGAGGCTCCGCCCCACTCCAAGGGGGCCCTTGGGGCTCCGCCCCTTTCTAAGGGGGCCCTCGGAGCTCCACCCCTCTCCAAGGGGCCATCGGGGCTCCGCTCCTCTCCAAGGGGGTCCTCGGGGCTCCGTCCCTTTCCAAGGGGGCCCTCGGGGCTCCGCCCCACTCCAAAAAGGCCCTTGGGGTTTTTCCCCTTTCCAAGGGGGCCCTCGGAGCTCCACCCCTCTCCAAAGGGCCATCGGGCCTCCGCCCCTCTCCAAGAGGGCTCTCGGGGCTCCGCCCAACTCCAAGGGGGTCCTCGGTACTTCGCCCCTGTCCAATAGGGCCTTCGGGGCGCCGCCCATCTCCAAGGGGGCCCTTGGGGCTCCACCCCTCTCCAAGGAGGCCCTGGGGGTTCCAAATATTAATTTGAATAATAAATAGTGTTACATCTAATTTTATTATTTATGGTATCTTTCTAAATTCTCTCACTAGTGACTTTTTGAATATTCTCTCACTAGTGATTAATATATGACATTACTTATGCAAAATCAACATAATAATAGTGTTA
This sequence comes from Agriotes lineatus, assembly GCA_940337035.1. Lineage (NCBI taxonomy): Eukaryota > Metazoa > Arthropoda > Insecta > Coleoptera > Elateridae > Agriotes > Agriotes lineatus. The sequence continues at coordinate 170,501 of CALNHX010000719.1, read as the reverse complement.
TTATATGGAGGTGTTGGATAAAATCATATATACACAAGGTAAACAATCCGTGGGAAATTTTTGGCCGTAATATTACCTGCTCCTACACTAAGAAATGCTAATACTTTGTTTGCACTATTGTGTAAAACTAATTATAGTTATTCTTCTGCTATTTGTAGGATGTATCGTGAAGTGAATATCTATTACGCAGTTATTAATTTATTTGATACTTCCTTGAGAAAGTTTAAATCGTCTGTTCTTAGAATTGAATTGACTATTTCCCTCACACACTTTAAGACAATCAAATCTTTTAAATTTGTGAGATTCATCCAATCAGATTCTAGTTATGCGATAATTTTGCACTAGTGCAAATTGCCTCGTCATCTAATTAGTGACGGACATGCTTAGATTAACGAGATTCCCACTGTCCCTACCTACTATCTAGCGACACATCTACCAAATTAGCCAAATTACCTGGAAAAAAGATCCTGTTAACTTTTGTTCGGGAAATAGTCTGCAACATACCTCTCTTCCATACCAAATTGATTCTCGACAAAAATATCGACAATTTGGCATGCACTAAGGATATTACTAATGACAATTCAACACATCTGTCAAATAATTCAAATAGACCAATGACAATGTGCGTTGTTCTGTTTTCAGGCAATAAAAAAGAATTATATCGACATAACCACCAGTGATCCTGACGACATAATTTTTTGATACTTTCACTGTGATGACAGTTATTATAATTTTTCGTTTTGGTTGCTCCTATGGAAACGAACTTACAGCAATCCAAATTTCACGTAAAAATTTGCTCTCAAAATGAATTTTTACAGTTATATTCGTTGAATCGTCCCTCGAATGCCATTCTTAGTCAAAGTTAAGTAGAATATTTTTGCGGTTTTATCACTACCCATGTCCATTGCGCTTAGGATTAGGACTCCTCCTAATCGAACCTAAGCGTAATGGACATTCATCATACAACAGCAAAAATATTCACATATAATCTCATAAGAGCATTAATTCTTTCCGGAAATTTTTTTGAGTGCGTTCCAACAACGGCGTATTAATTTGCCCGAGCGGGACGCGAGGGCAAATTAGGACGTTGTTGAATGTACGAAAAATAATTTTCGGATATGAATTAATGCTCGAATGCAGATTCGGTAAGAAAATCGTAACGACACAAACCATAAAAAGAAGTAAGGTCTACCTACAAAAAATTTCCAAGAAATTTTGTTGTTGTTTTGGATACGGCTCGTGAACTAATTTTTCTATTGGTCATTAATGAGTGTCGTACGATTTTCGACATAACTTTGACTACTGATGGTATTATAAGTGATAATTCTTTATTGAGATGTTATTAGATTAATTTAGCCAATCTAAACTTAATTTAATGTAGTTTGTCAATTTGTATTAGGTTATAATTTAATTTTTATATTTTGTTATAAAGTGTCTTCCCGTTGACGACAATAAATAACTTTAGAGCAGTAACATCTGTAACAATGAATTTGTTACTAGAGAGGAAGTAATCGATATCATTTTTCGTTTGTCCATCTGTCCATTTCTTTTGTTTATTTTTCTTAGAGATAGTGCTCATGGCATATAATCGGTGTTCTGTTACAAAGTCTAGAAGTACAACCTCTTTCATTTCTATTGTCAAAGCTATATTTTCCAACGTATTCTTCATAGTCCTGTTGCTTCTTTCTGAGTGTTAGATGGAAGTTTTCAATAACAAAGGCATCTATAATATAATTTTCCTTAATGTGTGTCTGTGGCACAAAATAAAATCTCACGTTCCGGCTTCACAGATGTTTATATTTGTTTAGGTTTTGTTTTTCTTATCTTAGCGCTCGGATCGGAGCTTGACCTTTCGCGTATCCTATTTCACGTGCGCGCCGATTCAAGACTCGCAGCGCGTAGCGCGCGGTTTGCTTGTGCGTAATTAATTTTCTGTTAACTACTTCTCTCATGAAAATGGATAGATAGAAAAACTGACTTGCATATTTTACAAAATAAATGCTGATAACTTAATCATGTTGATAACAGTTAATATAAACCAACGCTATTTAGTAAGGCCTAATGACATAATTAAACGAAAAAGTGCAGCGTAAGTCGCAACAGTACATTAATAAAAGCACAAGTTGCATAAGGCATGATTTTATAGCAGGCGTCTAAGTTTAGACAATGAGTCGCAAAACAACGACATTTCCAAAGGACAAGTGCGACAGCAAGACTTATGAAGCGAGTTTTTTTATACATTTTAACTACTTAGCATAAAAATGATCAAAAATTTAGAATTTTGATATTTCATAAATGGGACAATCTGTCAGTTGTCTGAAATAACGGAGGCTGTTTCAACTGTTTTCATGTAAATAAAGCAATTCATATAGTCTATTAAAGAACTGGTTTTAGTGTTTTAATAGCCACATTAAAGCACAAAAGTAGATAATAGTTATTTGTCTACCAAGTGTGGAATAACCAAGTTTACATACGTGGCAGACACAATATTTTTTCTACAGAGTCGCTTTTGTACATCAATATCGCCATTTTTTACTGTTTTTGAAAACAGTTATAGTTCATTCAAATTCAAGATAGAGCAAAATCTGCAACCCAAGTTACAAATATCAGTGGTCAGTTGATTACTAATTTGATTTTATTAAAATTTAGATCAGAGAGATATGGCTTCGTTGCCGTCTTGATGAGTGTCAAAATCAAATTCGAGGTTAGCAGGTTAGGTTTTGCGTCAGTTTTGACACGAACTGACGCAAAACCTAACCTGCTAACCTCGAATTTAATTTTGACACTCATCAAGACAGCAACAAAGCCATATCTCTCTGATCTAAATTTTAATAAAATCATATTAGTAATCAACTTACTGCTGATATTTGTAATTTGGGTTGCAGATTTTGCTCTATCTTGAATTTGAATGAACTATAGACAATATTCATTTCCTAATTGTTGAGAAAGTGTGGAAAAGTATTTTATTTCCTAACTAAAATTGATGTAAATTGATTAGGAAAAGTCGAACTTTTCCTAACAAGTTTGGAAAAAATTATAACAGTTGTAGAACTTACCATTCGATATATGAATCCTTCTAATGCATTTTCTGAAAGAAACAGTACAAACTATTAAAGATTAGCCATGAATAGGTAATGAATGTAAAGTATACAGCGTGTTTTAAAACGAAGTGTGCACTATTGCTAACTTCTTTATTATTGGACGTACAATATCGGTTAAATTAGCAAACTAGTGGAATTTTTTCTGTTGATTAGAATGGAGAAAACAGAAAAACAATTGAGAAATTTGGAAAAGTTTACTTTTGTTAAATGGAACACCCTGTATATTTTTATATAAAACGATTGAAATTCGTGATCTAAACATAAAAGTTCATATAAGGTGCGGGCCTAAATCTGAAAATGACCGAGTTATTCCAATTATTTACTTTTAGACAAGGTGGCTGTGTATCCATAAAATAAAATTTATGTTTAAATAAACATTGTAAATAAATCTAAATAACATCATTTATTAGACAATTAAAAACAACTTACTATAAGAAAAAACCTATTACTAAAAAAATAATTTTATGTACATATGTCAGAAATACACAGCCACCTCGTCTAAAAGTAAGAAGTTGTAATAACTCGGTTATTGTTAGTTTTAGGCCCGCACCTTATATGAACTTTTATGTTTAGATCGCGATGTTCAATCGTTTTGTATAAAAATATACAGGGTGTTCCTTTTAACAAAAGTAAACTTTTCCAAATTTCTCGAGAAGGCGATGTTCAATTGTTTTTCTGTTTTCGTCATTCCAATCAACAGAAAAAATGCTACTAGTTTACTAATTTAACCGATATCGTACGTCCAATAATAAAGAAGTTAGCAATAGTGCACAATTCGTTTAGAAGAGGCTGTATACATGTATGCCGTATACAATTTTAAATCATTTAACCCGTACTTATTATATGACATTAATGTTAGTGCTACAAATGGTAGCTGAAATTCATGCTGTTCTACTATAAGCGGTTCCGCTTGTTTTAAAACTGAGATTAGTTCTAATTTGTATTTTTAGGGCTGGCACTTTCTGTAAATCTTGTCATATCTTAATCTACAGGGTGCCAGGTAATTGTATGTGCGTATATCTTTTGATCATCATGTTTTTGTAATAGTATAGGTATATTTTTCTTAATAGTGCAAACCTATTACCTGTATATTATCCATCCTCCAATAATAACTGGTATAAGTAGCAATGAAAAGAGCCCATAAAAAGCACTGGTGGTTTCATTCGCTCTACTATTCATTATTATATATCCTTGGCTAAATGTTTTTTTATCGAGGTAGCTATTTTCTAATATCACATATATGTAATGTGTGTCGTTACTCATGACTTTGTTAATGGCAGTTCCGTATTTGCTGGTAGAATTTGTGCCATCACCAAGCGGAACAGAGAAAGTTTCTCTGCTATTTGATAATGACATGGCCACTGCTAACCAACCAGTCTTATTGCTGATGGCGTTATCAGCGCTGTCGAATAATAATTGAGTTTTGTTTATTTTATCATCTTGGAGTATTGTTGGCGGATTGATGTCTATAATTACATATAGGTAGCTGGAAGAAGTATTACTGTTATGTCATAGTGTGCTCTTATGGAGATACAACAAAACACAAATTTTATAATGCTGCTATACAGTGACAGTGATATGATATCTACTATGAACATGTCGTTTACACAAACCTTAGCATATTTGTGTTCATTGAAGTTGGTATTTGAAGTTGGCATTTTAAATCAGAAGTGCAATCAAGCTTTGGGAGAATCGCTAAACTTGGTACAAGAGGCGGCATTGTGATATTTCGACTATCCGAAGGATTTCCTCTAAATTTGTTAATAGCATATATAGTTATTTCATATACTGTTGAATATTTCAAACTAGCCATCTGAAAAGTTATTACAAGTAAATAATGATTCAAAAAGTAATTATAGTAATCTACCTACCTCATATGCGTAATTACTCATTGGGCTTTCAACTGTTACATTTTCATTAAAGAAAATGACATTCAGGTGTTCAGATTCTTTGATATTTATTTGTATACTGAAATTAACAATAGGCCCATTCGTAATATCAGGGTGTTGCCAATGCAGAATAGGAATGACATTATTCCATGTGACATGAATATTTGTGGGAGGATCTGATCCTGTGAAACAGAGAAAGTAAAATTAATAGTTCGTTGCCTTTAAACACATTAATTTACATTTATTAGAACTTTTAACTTTTATTTTACTTTTTATTCAATCTTTTTCAATGTTTTTTGTATTATATTATATGTATAGTGTTCCAATGAAAGCTGCCCCTTTTCAATAACTTCATAACTGCTTGCATATAAACGTAAATTATTCGGCAACTGCCCAAGCCCTCCCTTCTTAACCTTAATTTTAAGCTAGTTGTGAGTGAATAATCAAGTTCATTTAATTAAATTGTCAAAATGACCTCAATTTCTATCCACATAATAATAAAGTTCTGTTGAAAATGTTAACTTTTCCTAGTAGGCGATATACCTTAACAGTTCTTTACTATAAATATTTCAGTGCTTGAACTTTTCTTCTGTACTTTTTATTTTTTTGGTCGTTTTGAAGAAAACATTTTAGTGCATTCAGTGGTTCAGCTGATCAGCTATTCACCTGCAAATCTATTTATTAGGAAGGCAACCGTTCAAGCGGTTTCACATTGAGTAAAATTATAGCCAGATGGCTAATTTTCTTAGAAATCTAAATTATTGATTAACAGGTTTTCATGTGCCTAACGAATGTCTGTGCCATAATATTAAATTCTTTTGTAGCAGCTAGAGCCAAACTTGGTAGGAGAGGTGCTATAGAGTAGCAAGTAATATCACCCATTCTAAAAACATTAGAATTGTATCATTTGAGAATATTTAAAAACATTAAAGAAAATTTCATTCGCTGTAACATTTGCACTAAAGAACTATTGCTGACTTTGGAAATGCTTATCATACGTAGAGAAAAATTCAAGAAAGATTTTATTATTATTTGGAAGTCGATGAAGAACCAAGTTTATTAATTATTGTTTTCAATTTTTTTTGTTTTTTAGTATCAAAATGATAGATCTCAAAAACGAGTTAACATAAAGCTATGTATGGCATAGAAATAATTAAACAGCCTTTGAAATGAGACTTGACTACTATTCTGGAAGGGAAGCCATGGAGTAAGTATTGATTAATTTGGTAATCCTGGTTAACCGTTTTCAGCATATTAACTTGGCGACCTTCTGAAAAACGATTAGAGACGAAGATATTCTAACAGATAATTGAAACATAGAATATAATTTCAATATAACTAATTATATATACTGTCATGTTCATAATTCTTATAATCTGTTGCATACCTACGTAATTTACAAAACATTTACACAAAAAAACAATATTATGCGTCTTTTATATGCTTGTTTGGACGATATTTTTTAGGAAGATTGTTTATGTTTATTATATATTGCAATGTTACAATTCTATTATACACTTAGGAAAATTGCTATGCACTCTTGATAGGTTATAGATATTATTATTTTCTTTAAGCAATAATTTCAAGTTACTAAAGCCAAATTTGGATTACCGTTCGGTATATTTTGTTGATAGGACCTCTAAATTATGGGAGAAATTGTATGAAGTACAGTAATTGAAAAAATTATATTCGAATCAAAGTGAAATTTGAAGACTGATGGGTTTTAACTTTGAGAAATTCTCCAAATGATTTCACGGGATCTACACGGTGTAAATGACCTTTAAATAATGTTACATGTTAATTATAATGGGATAATACTTACGACTTTGCTGGGTATATATTTTTGTTGAATATTCTGCTTTGCCACGTTTTTCAACGCCTATGTTTATCGCTTCAACCTGTACAAATAGATTATTAATAATTTATCAATAGACTAATAGTATGGGCGCAATAGATTGGAGACATTTTCTTTGCAATTATATACTTAATAAAGTATTGCCTATTCGCAAAGCAATTATGGATTAACACTTTCAAAAACATGGCTTCAATTTCTCCCTTGGAGCTAGAGCTCATAGACAATTTCGCCAGTAAAGATAACGTGACATTATGTTAATATATTACTAGATGCTGTTTGCGTTTGATAACATTCTTGAAAACGCTACTTTGAGGCGCAGATTTTGTAGGAACTATATTTATTTATGAAATCTACAGCAATACGCCAAAGCAACTAGATCATACAATAGTATATTACGCAACAAATTTAGAAAAGTGATGTTTTACTGAACAAGTATGGCTGGTTTGAGTATGAAAGTTAGCGAGTCCTTAAACGGCCATACGAGTTCAGTAAAACCATTTTTCTAACGTGTTGCGTATACTATTTTATCAAATTTCATAAGAAATGTTAAATTTTAAATTATTATAAAGAAGTGTCAAAACAACCAAGCTGAGCAGAACTCGTTTCTGTGTACTACAGCACAATCAGCAGCTCCAGTTGATGTTATTCATTTGGCAGTACTGAAGTGTATTGTTGGTGACACTGTAAGTCTATGTCAAATTAGATGTTAGCAGATTAGATTTTGCGTCAGTTTGTATGAAAACTGACGCAAGACCTAACCTGCTAACCTCGAATTGGACATAGACTTACAGTGCCACCAACAGTATACTTCAGTACTGCCAAACGTAAAATGAATCGCCGTTGCTATGCAGAAAAGCGTTGCTAATGCAGAAAAGTATGACATTTCTAAATGATTTCGAATGTAAAAATGCAGTACCTACATTACGAAATGAAATGCGATAAAATATATTAATTATATCGATGGGGTCATAATTATACAGTGAATTTATTTTAATACGCAATGTGCTCTTGCCGTTATCATGAAGATTTGATTGTTACCCATTGGTTTCTAAGGATACGCCATGTCCAGTCAATGTGTAAATGCATTTATCGGTTTCTGAATATTAAGCCTTTGTTTACATATACAAAAGTAGGCTGGTAACTAAGTCATACCTGTATCTGTACGGTAATATTCCTTTAATATACACGGCAACAATTACCATACTGAGACAACTGTATCTCTACGGTAATATTCCTTTACCGTACATGGCAACCATTATCATACTGCAACCGATAAACTATTGAACAAACCACGGATGTTATGAATCATAACAGCCTTAGATGTCTTTACATTCTCGCTCTACGAGCTCGGCGCGGCAGTTATGATACTCATAAACAATCAGAAGATAGAACACGTGAACGAATATGTCTACCTGGGCCAACAAATAACACTCGGCAAGGATAACAAGAACATAGAAATTGAACGGAGGATGAGACTGGGATGGGCGGCATTTGCAAAACTCAAAGGTATACTAACCAACAAAAAGATACCTTTACGGCTGCGTTAAAGGCTATACGACTAATGCGTCCTACCAGTAACTGCATACGGAGCACAAACATGGACCCTGACGAAAGAAATGCCGAACAAACTGAGAATATTTTAGAGAGCCATAGAGAGAAGAATGTTGGGTTTGTCACTGCGAGATAGAAAGACTAACGAATATATTCGCAGCAAGACCAAAGTGACGGACATAGTAGACAGGGCATCCCGACTTAAATGGGATTATGCGGGACACATCGCTCGGACTAAAGATAATAGGTGGAACGGAAAATTAATACAATGGAGACCATGGACAGGAAGAAGAGCGAGAGGAAGACCAGTGGTATGATGATCTGAAATAGGTGGCAGGACTACACTAGATAAGAACTGCTCAGGACCGAAACCGATGGAAAGAACTAAGAGAGGCCTATGCTCAATTCTGGGCGCAAGACGGCTAAAAGAAGAAGAACATTTCTAGATAATTATGTTAATAGCTATTATTTCATTTTGAAACCATAATCTGTTTATTCGTTCTCGTAAGGGAGCGTAATATGGCGTTTATAACCCGAGGGTTAGCAACACCAATAATCCAAATAGAAATCATAGCACACTAAAAATTCACAGCGCCAGCACAACGATGATGTAGTAGTCTCTAGTCAAAATACTAAATCTGTGAATTTTGTCTATTTTGAGAACCAAAATGAAATAATAGCTATTTAAGTAACAAGGACCTATTAACATTTGAGGTAGGCAAGTACAAGCCAAGGCGCAGCCGCGGCTTGTTGCCTGCCGAATATTGTGATATCCGACATCGATGTATTAGCGGTAGAAAGAACACCATTACTTGTTGAAGAAACATTGCTAATCTGTCCACTAGCAGCTCCTAGGGTTCGGGCAATCTTGTTTTTATTTTCTCGCGAATCTGCAATATATCCCTCAGCAACTGCATCACTCTTCCAATCTCCCTGCCTTTTGAGGGTTCTAATATCTGCTAAAATTGTAACGGATGTTCTCCGAAAGGAGCAATCCGTATACTCAGTAGCATTAGAAATTTCCAGATACGTGGCGATCTTTCGAGGACTCTGACCAAATGTGTTGATGCCAATCGGATTGCATGTACAACTTCCGCAATTATAGAATAAAAAGAACTTCTCAATTTTCACGTTTTTTGGTCTTAAACTCATGTACTTATTAATAAGATCAGTATAATTCACTGCGCCATCATCATTCAAAATCGTAAATATCCTAGTCCTGTGAGTTTTTGTGGTCCTGATATAAACAACCAGCACGAAGCCTTCTTTCTTGACACCACCAACGCATAAATTATGAAACTCTGCACGTCGACAAGTCCCAAACAAATCAAAAATAGCAACCACCTCTAAATAACATTAATATGACAGAAACTATAATAAACTTTTAGTCCAGTCACTATGTCCAAAAATAAGCCCTTTGCTGGAAAGTGAACCGAAATTTTAAATACCTTTTTTGGGGTATTTGGGGGGTCCAGCAAAGCTTAACTTCAAGTTGTCGACCAAGATTTCCTATGTGCTATTTCCGCCGTCTTTATAAATGAGTGCGTTTGATTTTTTTGCGATCAATCGGTACCCATTAACACTACTTGAAAATAATGTAGACATCTTTTTTAGAATTTTGAATGTTCTACAATTTATGTTCTATTACTTTTTCGCGGACGAGCAATATTTGTCGAGATATCGAACGCGAAAGGAGAGCGTGAAAAGGTCGAGATTTTTTTTCGTGCTTCTGGGCTTGTGTCTCATTTCTCTTTCTATTTAGCGAAAAAGTAGCCATTATCAAACTTGTAGAGGTTAAAAATAGCTTCAATTTGACCTATTATAAATTGATATGCGACTAAAATTACGACATGTAGAGCGGGCCAAAGTTGTCAAGTAGGCGCTTAATTTTATTTCATGTATCGTACTACTACATAAATGGCATAATAAACACTCGATGAAAGCGACAATGCAACGCTCAAAGTAAAAATCGTCGAGGAATGGGAACATCACGAAGAGCACCCTGACCATGAATGTATACTTGAAGAAAGTAAGGATCAAGAAGAAGATAAAATATATATCGAGGAAAATGAACCAGAACCATCAAAACGGAGAAGAAAATAATAAAATTACAATACCGATAAGTAAGTAATTAATTAATGAATTAATCTACAAGTCGTAATTTTAGTCGAATTTCAATTCATAGCAGGTAAAATTGCAAGCATTTTCACATAGCTTTAGCAAGAACCCAGTTACTGCAACCAAAGCAAACTCACCAATTTTTTAAGATGGCGGAAACAGAGCATGGGAAATCTTGGTCGACAACAATTATCATTCTAAATAGCTACAGTAATTTAAAACATTTTAGAATGAAGGGTGGTCGAGAGGAAACTTATTTATCAAAATCGACAATTTTTAAATGTAAATGTGAAAACCGTTTTGTGTAATGCATTAATCTTGTCCTGTTTTGCTTATTGCGACGTTGTTTATGATTCACATTTAAGCAGCTTTAATATTGCTAGAATTCAGAAAATTCAAAACTCGTGTTTACTCCTCATATTTGGAATACGAAAATATGAAAGAATTTCTTATAAGCTGAAAGATTCAAACTGGCTTAATATGAAATAATGGCGCTTCTTTCATTCTGCATGTCTTTTCCACAAGATAATTTTGAGTAAATCAACGAGTTACTTATACAACAAAATAAAGTTTAGAACCGACGTACATACTTTAAATATAAGATTTAACGAAACGCTGACTCCACCTCAACATAAGTCAGAATTTTTCAAGCGATCGTTTTCTTACAGAATAACTAAATGCTGTAATTCGTTACCAAATGTAGTAAAAGCCTATTGCACGTCAAAATTTAAAAAAGCTATTTTTTAAAATTTTATGAATAAACATCAATGAATTAATTATTAGGGTCAAAAGAACACACTTCTTTCACGTTTTTCACCGGGTTAAGTGGAAGAACAGCGGATAGATATGTTTTTCTATCAAGTTGAACTTCGCCCAAGACAATATTACGTTTTAGTCAAAAAAATGTCTGTGTGTGTAATTTTGTAATAATTTAATAAAGACCTTTATAATAATAATAATTATTATTAGTAGTATTAATATACAATCATATAATGCTGTATACTATCTACTTGATGAAATGTAATGATTCCAATAATGCAATGAAGTTTGTTACGTCATCTACGTAATAGTACGATACATGAAATAAAAATTACGCGCGAACTTGACAACTTTGGCCCGCTCTACATGTCGTAATTTTAGTCGTATATCAATTTATAATAAATCAAATTGAAGCTATTTTCAACCTCTACAAGTTTGATAATGGCTACTTTTTCGCTAAATAGAAAGAGAAATGAGACACAAGCCAAGAAGCACGAATAAAAATCTCGACCCTTTCACGCTCTCTTTTCGCGTTCGATATCTCGACAAATATTGCTTGTTCGCGAAAAAGTAATAGAAGATAAATTGTAGAACATTCAAAATTCTAAAAAAGATGTCCACATTATTTTCATGTAGTGTGAACGAGAACCGTTTTATCGCAAAAAAATCAAACGCACTCATTTATCAAGATAGTGGAAATAGCACATAGGAAATTTTGGTCGACAACTTGAAGTTAAGCTTTGCTGGACCTCACCAATACCCCAAAAAGGAAATTTCAAATTTCGCTTCACTTTCAAGCAAAAATGACATTGTAACTGGACTATTTAGCATTAAAAAAAAACAAATCGTACATTCAAGCAAGTACTTGTCATTTGGCGCATTTACGAAAATAGTACATTGTGTATCTAGGACGAAAAGCGTAATATTCCCAAACGACTGTGAATATTGGTAACAACACAGGAGTCTGAGAATGTTCCTTTTTGTCCAAGATACAAATACTATTTTTCCGCAGATCGATACGAGTAAAAAAAAAAGAAACTAGTACTCGAATATTCCCTGCCTAGGCCGGGAATATTATTCCTGTACACTTTTATTGTAAATTACCTAGCAACGGCTGATGTAATGGAATGTTTGACTTTGCTCAACAAGCTTTTGTCAATAATGTGTCAGTTCTAGTACGATTGGCGGAAAAATGTATTAATGGTTCCTTTGAAAACACTGCAGACTTCTCTGGTGCATAACCAACCGAGTAGTTCTTCAGAAAAGCAGTAAGTTTAGGAAAATTACTAATTTCAATATTGTCCTTTATTCGTAACATGCATTTCAACTTCGAGAACAGACCCCATAACGATGAAGACTTGTAAATCTTCGACTTAAAATAAGGTACGATGAATTGGTAGGTAATATATCTAACTCAAAATGCAAATCATTTACCTGATCTAAAAAATACGCAAGCACAACCTTTGCTATAACTATGTCCGTATTTTTGGCTTTTAGCCATTGCCAAAACTTGTCATACTCTTTCTTATAAATCTCCTCCGTCTTTTTAGGAATCAGACTCAGCTCAGCTTCTGCAGCTTTTTTAAGAATTTAATCACCTATTAGTAAAGGCTCGTGACAATCATTCATTTTGGGCGAAATTTTGTTTGATAAACAAAAATTGTTACCATAAACTATAGCTTAGCAACCACATTATCATAGCAACATATACGTCATAGTTTTGTATACATAAATTGTTTTTAAAAAATCTGGTGTGATACATTCACACAACTTCATTTTACAGTGATCTTATAATTAGCCAAAAATTTGATTTTTAATTTTTAAGCATTTAACAAAATTTTTTAAAAATTACAAATTTTACAGAAACCGTAGAAAATAGAGCGTTAGTTGAAGAGACAAATTTTCTCTAAAATTTTAAGCTGAATGTAATAATATACTGGGTGTTCTATTTAAATTAGGAGTTAATTAAAAAAATAAAAAAAGAACAAATGAAACCCATTTTAGAGGTATTCAACTAAAAAATCACCTATCTCACATCAATACACATTAAAAATTTAATAAAAATGTAAAGTTTGAAAAAAAATCGTTAGAGCCGTTTTTGAAAAAATCGAAAGAAACTGAAAAATCACAAGAGTAAACACCTACTTCAGGTTATGCAATTTTTTTCAAAAGCTTGCTGTCGCATGTACATAGTACACAAAACTTATATATGATGTTTCAACGCCATACCTCTTTTCGTTTTTGAGATATTCAGTTCACAGACAGACAGACAGACAGACCAGTGAACATAAACATGTTTTTTTATGTTCAGGGGACTCTAAAACGTGAAGATCTGTTGAAAACTCAATTTCGAACTTTTGATGTGAATCCAATTCTTCCTTTATCGTAAAAGGAAGTAAAAATAGCAGAAATTAAATTCCTTTGAAATGATTATGTTAGTCGACGACAAAATAGTGTATGAAACTCGTTTATAATAGAGGATTATGGTATTCGTGAAATTAGCGCATTCGCTTCGCTCATGCGCTAAGATTTACTTATACCATAATCCTCTGAATTATAAACTAATTTCATAATGTACTATTAAAGCTTAGGACTACTACAGGCTTATATCATTGTTGAACGTGGAATACAAATTAAAATCGATTGATCAAGGAAAGAGTCAAGAAATTGGAACAAAATATAGTAGGAGACTGGTTAAAAAAAACCGATTTACAATCTTTATATACTTAGGAAAGCTCAAAAAAAGTAAGCCTAGTAAAAAAGACATCTTTCAAAGCCATGTCAGAACCTACAACAAAAAAGATATAACGGAGAGGAAAGAGAACTTTTATAACCAATTTCTGATAAAAACGATTAGATTTTGTATTGACGGTCTCATTTGCCATTAGAGGAGAAGGAACAATACTGAAGTACCATAACCAATGATTTGTTTGCGCTGGTGATATCAATAACTGTAAGAACAAAGGCCGTTTACAAGGTCATTAATAAAACAAAACGAATTTTAAGTACGATATTGGGAGTTAGAATATATCATAGGAGTAATGGTACCTACCTTACACCTTTGAAACATAAGCACTAAGACCACATATCATGAATAAGCTAGCAATTTGTGAAAGAAGAAGCTTAAGAACAATATATGGGAGAGTGGGAAAGGAAATGTATGAAGGAAAACGACTAGTGAGAAATTGATAACCTACATATTCATAAAATGCTCAAAATTGGAAATATAATTAAAAAAGAGATGCGTAGGAAATCTAAAAATGCTGACCAATCACATGAGCACAAAATAGCTGAAGATAGAAATCAAAGAAGAGAAACAAGCACAAACTAGAAAGATTTAAAGAATTAAACTCGAGTCGAGTGCAAACACTGGTTCTGAGCGGATGTCTATTTCGCTCCGTTGTCAGTGTGAAACAGCTGACCTTAAAACTATCTTTATAGCCAAACTGTGAGCACATCAAAATATTTTACATCTAACTTTGCTAACACGCCAATGCGTTTAAAATGCCGTTGTAAGCGCAATCAAAGCGCAAATTAGATGAGCTAACTCGACCTGTAAATGAGGTGAAAAAACGCTGCATGTGGTCAACCGAAAACTTATTAACTCAAAACAAATTTTACTTGCCATCAAATAACGCAAACGAACCCAGTGAAGAGTCAATCGTTAACACTAACGAAGAACAAATCAACAGCAAGCACCAATTTACATGCATAATGCAGTAAATTACAGGGCACTGATAGAGGATATCAAAAAATTGGCAACATGCGAGTTTACAACCATGTACAGCACAAACTCTTTACGCATTAACCTAACAGCTGAAGACGATTATCGCAAACTTACCAAATTTTACACCGATAATCAAATTCAATATCACACATT
Source organism: Agriotes lineatus (assembly GCA_940337035.1). Lineage (NCBI taxonomy): Eukaryota > Metazoa > Arthropoda > Insecta > Coleoptera > Elateridae > Agriotes > Agriotes lineatus. The sequence goes on along the minus strand of CALNHX010000719.1, from coordinate 155,348 downwards.
TCAAAACCCAAACAGCAAGCCCTTATATGTTTTATTAAAAATATTCCGTTATCACTAATCACGAAAGAAATTGAAAAAGCATTAACTAAATTGCCTATTACTAATGTTACCGACCAATCCGGAAGACATCAAGCTAAAGCAGCATTCTACCAAATAAACCTTCCAGATCATGACTCCCGGCGAATATACATATTTTCCGTATCGTGCCGATTACCAACCAGACATTCTGGACATTGTATTACAAAAAAAATGTCAATAGAACTACGAGTAAATCAAAGGGTGATACTTAAACTAAGCCCGGACCACTTACCTCCCGTGTTCTTCCTAAGCATATCTCAAGTAAGGCAACCTCCCCTTAAACTATTCAACGGACCAATAAACTTGGACATTTTTCAAGAGCGATTAGATGCTAATCTTAAGAAGCTAAACAGCCAAAACACTGCCGAGGATCGAAATGCTGCAGTATCAGACATAACGCACTCAATAACTGAAGCAGTAAACTCATCAATCCCAACCACAACTCGATGCCCATCGATAGACTACAGTCGTCCTCCAAATTATATAATCAGTTTGATTAAAGAAAAGAGCCAAGCAAGAAGAATGTGGCAACAAACGCGAAACCCCGAAATCAAGCGACTACTAAACAATCTAACGCACCGTATGAAAAAGGAACTGGACAGATATAAAATAGAGTCATACAATAGATACTTTGCAGACATCGCTCCGGGAGACCCAGGGATGTGGAAAACCACCAAACGAATTTTAAAACAATATGACGAACTATCCACCCTTACTTCTGGAATCGACATACTTAACGCGGATGCTGAAAAATCCAAAGCGTTCGCCGTTCATCTAGAACTAACCACATTGAGAGAAATCTTCCCATTCCCGAAAACATTGAACCCACATCATCATCACCCAGAGAATCATAAACGCCTTACCTAAACAAAAATCACACAGATGTTATCTCATATCCAACATTGTACTTCAACACTTAACCAAGAAATGCCTAGCATACCTAGCCTCCCTGTTTAAAGGATGTATCCAAAAAGGCTACTTCCCCAGTAAATAAAAGCATGCACTTAACCTCATGTTCGCCAAGCTGAGCAAAAACAAAAACGACATCAATAACTACAGACCAATAAGTTTTAACCACTCTCTCCAAGGTCCCCAAAAGAATTATCTACACCAGATTATTGAAAGACATATAAACACTACATACCCTGCTACCCTCTCAGTTTAGTTTTAGGAGAGGGCACTCAGCATGTCACCAACTTCAACGCGACAGTGAAACCATCTCAATTGCCTTTGAAAGCAAGAGTTACACCACAATGGCTCTTCTCGACGTAGCACAGGCCTTCGACAAAATCAGGATCGAAAGCCTGAAGAAAACTATCCTGGACCTGAACATACCTAGTTACCTGCAAACAATCATCTTCTCCTTCTTTGAACACCGAACATTTGTAGTTAAAGTAAATTTTTATACTTCTCAAGTTAAATAAATTCACGCAGACGTTCCACAAGAAAGCATTTTGGGGCCAATTCTCTTCAATAGCTATACTTCTGACATACCAACAGTAACAGCATCCTTAGCCATATTTTCCGATGATACTGTTATAATTACATAGAGATCCGATTTGGATGAAGCAGTTCATGAATTACAATGTGCCGTTAACAATATTATTAAATGGCACAACAACTGGAATATCCGAATAAACTCCTCAAAATGCCAAGGCAAGATATTCGTTCTGAGACGAATTATCAACCCACCTAACATCGAAATAAATGGAGTTATCATCCATGGAAACCAAAGGACAGTGTCGTCGAATATCTTGGAGTTCATTTAGATACTCGTCTTAGCTGGAGTTATAGTGGAGTAGATCTGGCAAAAAAAACCCGAAAAACGAACTCTCTATTTTCGAATTTTTTTTTGTGATTTCATAGATTCGGGGTCCATCTGTCAGATAATCACTATGAGAAGACTACCGGAAGTGCGAAGGGGGCGGGGGAATTACCGTTCAAAGATATGGGGAAACGGGTTTTTCGCGAATAACTCGCTGAGTCTCATCCCGATCGGAACACTTTTTTAGAGATGAAATGAAGGGCTCGCAGATACAAACAAAATGAACTTTGGTTGGTCGAAATCGGTCTAGCGGTTCGCGAGATATTGCGTTTTGAAGGTCGAAAAACTGCCCCGGAATGTCGCCGCGGCGGGAACTCTCCGCGGGCCGTGTTCGCGTTTTTCGCTGGGAAGATATTGACCTAGCGACTTTATTTTTTTTCCCTGTTAGGTAATCACAATCAAAATAGTTTGTCCAAATAGGAGCTGCACGCGCACGTGATATGTTTATCACGGCAAGCGGGCCCTTTCAGCAGCCGTACGTGACGCCAGAGCAGGGAATCGGAGTGGAAAGAGGGGGCGTTGGAATAAATTGTTTCATGTGTTCCTGATTTAACAAAGATTCATGAGGAGATGCCACTGAAGCTTGTACGAGGGATTGACTTCATCTTTGTTAAATCAGGAACACATGAAACAATTTATTCCAACGCTCCCTCTTTCTACTCCGATTCCCTGCTCTGCCGTCACGTACGGCTGCTGAAAGAGCGCGCTCGCCGTGATAAACATATCACGCGCGCGTGCAGCCCCTAATCAAGATAGCGCTTCGCGATAAAAATATCATGAAAGGGAATTGATTACCCTTAAGAATGAGCCCTGCCCGAAGTCGCTAGCCCTATCCCTTGCCCTTCTACAGGGCAAGACACGTTCACCTCTTTCCCTCCCTTAATAATTGTTTTACAGGGTTCTTAGAAGGCTCATTTTTAAGGGAACAAAATTCAATCTGATGACAAAAAAATTGTCTCCCACTCCACTTCTTCACCGCTAAAATGAAGAAATAAAATTTTCGAAATCGGAAAATTGCCCGCCATTTCCCCATTTTCCCGAAAATCTTGGTCAACCCCAACTCATCTTGTAGCGAAAAAATTAACGAAGATTTTCCAGTTTAGATGACCCGAATCGGCCAATAAATAAAAAAGTTCGCCCCGATCAAAGTTTTTTATTGTTTTCCCTCCCCCTCCCCTCCTAATTGACCTAGCGACTTGAAATTTGAACAAAATATTTTGATTGTGATTACCTAACAGGGGAAAAAATATAAAGTCGCTAGGTCAATATCTTCCCCGCGAAAAACGCGAACACGGCCCGCGGAGAGTTCCCGCCGCGGCGACATTCCGGGCGCAGTTTTTCGACCTTCAAAACGCAATATCTCGCGAACCGCTGGACCGATTTCGACAAAACAGTTCATTTTGTTTGTAATTGCGAGCCCTTCATTTCATCTTCTATAAACTGTTCCGATCGGGATGAAACTCAGCGAGTTATTCGCGAAAAACCCGTTTCCCCATATCTTTAAACGGTAATTCCCCCCCCCCCTCCCCTTCGCATCTCCGGTAGTCTTCCCATAGTGATCATCTGAAAGAAGGACCCCGACTCTATGAAATCACAAAAAAAAATTCGAAAAGAGAGAGTTCGTTTCCAAACCCAGATCTACTCCAGTTACCACATAAACCAAAAACTCTCCCAAGGCAACAATAAATTAAGATTGAAGCCTGAATGTATTCTACTACCGGGTGGCCATAAATATCTGATGTCATATTACCTTTGGAATCAACACCGCTTTATTAAAGTGATGAATCCAACTAAACTAAATGTCATTAATGTCATCACAACTAAAATTCCTATCTGTCAAAAATGATTAAAGATAGCAATAAGTAATGGAGTTGGAACAGGAGATTTTTATAATCGAGTCGTATTTAAGAAATTGTGTCAATAACCTTGCATTTTATTACATTACGTACCAATATTTATTATAATTGAAATATAATGCTAACCAACATTTATAAGTAGCTAATTCCATGGCTACCGGGATCTCAGATATTTATGGCCACCCGGTATTATATAAGACCTTACTACGACCAATAATACTCTATTCTAGTCCGGTTTGGCTCAACACATCCAAAACCAATATACAGAAATTTCAGCGATTTCAAAATAAGATCCTTAGAATTGCCGTAAACGCTCCTTGGTACATCCGTAATAATCAACTCCACTTCAAATTAGGTGTTTCGCTAATTTAAGACTTCATGCTAAAATGTCCTAAAAAGTTCTTTACAAATGCAAGTTCGTGCGACGGTGCAGTGTTTTTCAATCTCTGTCATAAAACATTTTGTAATATATACTCGATTAAAGCAAAAAATGCCGCAAGATCTTATAACTTCTGAAGACGATAGGATAGTGACTAAGCTAATTTAACATTTATAAATTCTCTTGATCCGTCTGAGATACTAGAATAGTTTTGTCATTATTCTTGCCATTTACTGTGTAGATCCTAAATGTCATGTATAATACATACACGATTAAAAAAAAAATACAGTATTGAACTCACAAAGGGGTAAAATCCAGACAAAAATAGAAAAAAAGGTATGTACATAATTAGAATAGAATCACCGTTATGGTTATGCATTATGCTTTAAGGGTAAAGAAAATGGAAAAGAGATTTTGGTCCTTTTTATATTATTAGGCTTTGTACCAGTTCAACAAAACAATTGTTATTTATGGTAGTTTTAAATGAAAACAACGAAATAATTACAATAACATAAAGGCAAGTATCACCCGTATAAACACTCATTTTGTTAGTTAGGTATTACCATATAATTATTTTTATGACACAGCTAATCACTATCAGTTAGGTAGATATCTTGCGGTAGATTACGTTTCAATCGGGTATAAATTTGTCTTCGTCCTAGCCGACAGAATGCTGCACCTGGGCAATTGTGGATGTTCAGATGGAATGTTTTAGTTAACTTCTTGATATGCTCTGGGATAGTTGACATACCAAGTTCAAAATGAAGTTGTTTATTGGTGACATACCAAGGGGCATTAACTGCAATTCTAAGGATTTTGTTTTGTAAAGCTTGGATTCGATTTAGGTTTGCTTTTGATGTGTTTCCCCAAATTACACAGGCGTACAGAATTAACGGACGTATCAGAGATTTATAAAGTAGAGTAGTGCATTCTGCTTTTAAAGACGATTTCTTGTTGATGAGTTGATACAGCTGTACCAATCTTGTGTGGCCCTCATTTAGTTTTTTCAAGACACGAAATCTCCAAGTGAGACGCGTATCCAGATATATACCCAAGTATTTAACAGCCTCTGTGGAGGTGTTCTATGGAATGGTATGATTATTAATTATTATTGATGGTAGTTGAGTTATTTATCGAAGGGTGAAAATCTTCGCACCGCACTTGGTATGATTTACTACTAGATTCCATTGCTCGAACCATCTGGTTATTACGGTGGTTAAAATTTGAAGTTCTGCGATTGCTTCTATTGGGCTTTCATTCTTAGTCAGTAGGACCGTATCGTCGGCATATAGTGCAAGATCTATGTCGATGTCGGGAATATCATGCGTGAAGATATTAAATAGAATAGGCCCTAAAATACTTCCATGTGGAACTCATGCTCGAATAGGTCTCTTTGAGGAGATAGCTGTGTGTATTTTAATTGCAAATGTGCGATTTTCGAGATAGGAAAATAAAATAGCTTTAATGTAATCTGGAATTTCGAGTTGGGAGATTTTGTATTTAAGACCTTCAATCCACACTCGGTCGAAAGCCTGAGCTAAGTCCAAGAATAACGCTACTGTGTATTGCTTATTTTCGTATCCCGTTTCTATTGCCTCGACAATCCTCTGCAGCTGATGACAAGTAGAGTGGCCCTTTCGAAACCCGAATTGAAAGGTTGGAAGTAGTTCTAATCTGGTGACTTCTTCAATGAGTCGAGAATAGATGATTTTTTCGAAAAGTTTTGAAATCGTCGTTAAAAGAGTAATAGGTCTGTAGCCAGAAAGGGTTCTCTTATTTTTTCCTGGTTTAGGAAAGAGAAGAATGAGCGCGTGCTTCCATGTTTTAGGAAAGTAACCGGTTATGCTTTAAGGGAAAAGAAAATGGAAAAGAGATTTTGGTCCTTCAAACCTACAAAAAAGTCTGATAATAGCATAACAGATATGGATAAATAATTTGATTTTATTTCATACTGATGTCAAAAATTACATTTTTCGGACTATTTATGGTACCTACAAAAAATGGAACATTAAAGTCTTAGTACTTTAAAGTAAAATACTAAAGTTCAAGTACTTTAAAATCATACGTCAGTTGTTGACATGAAATTTGAAATGATTTATAACTTTTTATTTAAAATTCATTAAACTTGCAGCATGAAATAAACCGTTGTATTCAGCACGAACGAAAAGTGACATTTTAAAGGACGAGAAAGTTGTTTACGGCCGAGGCGTCAGCCGAGGACGGAATTACTTGCGAGGACCTTCAAAAACACTTTTCGTTCTAGATAGATAACCTACTATTATTTATTCAAAATATATGTTAAAATGTATGTAAGTTGTAATTTATCTAGGTCGTTAGAGCTTATTGTATACTATTTTAGGTAGCTGTAGTTATACGGCGTGTGCTAACGCACACCAAAGGCACACAGTGCATATATTATTAAATTACAAGGAAGTTGAGGAACGGTCTTTATAAGTATCTATAGTAATCGGAAATATATTTACTTATAAAAAAGTTTGTCATTTTACTACTTATGTTTATTTTGTCTTAAGTAACTGCTAGCAAATATAAAAAATTCTGTAAAATAAACATGCTTGAAAAATTGCAGGAATTTGTATACCTGGGAGTATTAATTAATAGCAGTAGTAACAACAGTGCAGATATATAGCGGAGAATTGCACTAGCCAACAAGAGTTACTATAGACTGGCATCACAACTCCAAACTAAACAAATGTGAAGAAGAACAAAATTTAGAATGTATAAAACGCTGATACGCCCGGTGCTGATATACGGAGCAGAAGCATTGGCAATGACTTCCACAGACAGAAACAACCTGGAAACGTTAGAAAGAAAAATCCTTAGAAGAATTTTGGAATCCCTGCAAGAAAATGAGTTCTTGAGAATCCGATATAACCATGAGCTGTATAACATCTTTCAAGAACCAAACATAATCAATGTCATCAAAGCAAAAAGACTGGAGCGGTTAGGTCACATGACCAGAATGAACGACACACGCCCACTCAAAATGCTATTTGACAGAGAACCAGAAAGAAACCCAAATCCAGGCTACCCACGAGGCAGATTAATGGACGAGTTAACGATAAATACAAAAGCAATGGGTATCCAACCATGGAGGAAAAGGGCAAAAGAAAAACTGGAATGACGAAAAGCGGGTAAGCAGGCCAAGACCCACAACGAGCTGTAATGCAATGATGATGATGATGATGAACAGCAAATATACTTTTACTAGCTGTAGGCCGCGGCGTATGCCGCATTTAAAATATACGGTAGACCTTTATTACAGAAATAATAAAGGTGTGTTTAAACGGACCGTCGGTTACATTCAGTAAGGCAGTAATAAACCCTCATTATTAAATGAAATGTACTTGTGTTCCTACTTAAAAAACCAATAAACATAAAACTAATCCTTTTCTTAATAATGTCGCTATTAACAGTAACGGGAAGTTTGTTTACAAGAACCCGAAAATAGTAAACCGTTGAAGGAAGCTTTGGTACTTTGCCGGTTTAAGACGGCATGTAGTTTTCTGTATTATTTAAGAGTTATGATGATGATTACAATTTTTTAAAATTTTATTACTTATTCATACTTTATCTTAAGCAGGTGCTAGTAAATAATATATCACTCTTTACCTTTATAGTGTACTCCTTATCTTTTTCAAGATTTTTTATATCTGCACAGTGCAAATGCTTCCACAAACTGCAGGTTGACGGACTAACCAGCAAGCTGTCACATTTGGTGGTTCCAATGCATGTAAATACATAATTTACGAGTTTACCATGGGGAGGATATGGTGGTTTCCATCGTAATGATATTACACTTTCGTCACGGGAGTATGCCGTTAGATCCGTAACTTTTGGAGGAGCTGTAATAATAGTATTCTTACTTGTTATTTTTAACTAGTTACTTATTACAGTGTCCGCTCTTACCTTGTTCTCTGGTTTTCAAGTAGGTTTGAAGTGAAGTCTTTTGAGTGCTACCATTAACTCTGCGTGGCATCATTCTTACGAAATAGTTCGTGTAAGGTGTTAAATGCGGCACTGACGCTACATAACGTCTTTCTGCATCAATATCATTTATATATGGTATGATCAATGACTTATTTTCTTCACACCATACATCTAAACACATCATTAATACATAAAGTTCAGATTTACCCTTAATCGTTGAACAAGATGGTTCTTTATATGTCAGTAAAGGGAAATTATCTGCTTTGTCCTGAGTAGCTGCCAAGTTGGATATAAGTTCATCACGTTGAAAAATATCTGTAACAATAATGGTACTAAATAATAATATCACTATCTATTTTTATTAGTTTTATTTCCACGTTCTATGAAACCATTAATTTCTAAAGATTTAGTAAGTTGTTTGATTTGAATGCCTGTTATAAAATTTAAATTTCTAAAAATGTTTGTGTTAAGGTGGATACGCCGGTGCACGATAAAGCAGGTTTGCCTCATAAATCATTAGAGCAATTTCCAGTGGTGTTTCATATACTTTTGCGAACAAATTAAAGTATTCATTTGTTTTTGTATTACACAAATATGACTTTCTGTGAAAGAATTACAAACACACATAGTACTTTTGAAAATAAGTCTAGCAAACCTGATATCAGTAGAAAAAGATAAAAGAATTGTTCAACAGTATAAATCGCATCTTTGACGTGTATTTAAAACACGAAAGCTGATGTCGCTATCTCGTGAAATATAAACACAATAATGCCAAAAGGTTTTCTTGAAGTTAAATTCGAAGACGTAGAAAGTGCCAATTGTCATAGAATTAGTAGCAGTGCATGATGATATCTGTTTTTAGTCGTCACTGAAAACGATTACATAAGGTTCATGAAAAGCCGCTACTGTAAGATGATACCTAGTATACCGGGTGACAATGAGATCAGGGCCATGCTTTTATCTCCTTTATTTATGAATCGATTTGGATAAAATTTGATATGTGGATACTAGACATAATTTTTAATTGGCCGATAGATATAGTCAAAATGGTCGACTTCCGGTTTTACCGGAAATGCCATTAACTTTGATTTTTTAAATAGATCACCTTATATATTTTAGGTTTTTTGGAATGCACAGCTCAAATTACATACGATAGTTTTGCTAAATTTTAATTTGTCTAAACAAACATTTCTTTTTTTTTTATTTTTTTTTTTCTCATAGAAGGCCGAGATTGGAGAAAATGTGTTCTAAATGACTCTAGTAACCCATAATAATACATATTTTATTAATTTTATCAATAACAAATCGTCCATGAAGAAATAAAATTTGCTAAACGGGTTTTTTGAGAAAAAGTCAGTTTTTTTAATGGCACCTACCAAGGGCCATCGTGCCATTAGATAGAAAATGTAATTACCTATCTAACGATATGCATCATGCACTACTTTGTCTTTATATAAAACAGAAAATTTTTTAATTAATAAATTTTTAAAATATTTTTGGGAAATACCTAAGCAAATTTGGCAACACTGCCTTATGTAATTTGTGTCGTAGATTCCGAAAAACATTAAATATACAAAACAATGCATTTAAAAAATCAAAGTTAATATCATTTTCGGTGAAACCGGAAGTCGGCCATTTTGATTATACCTGTCTCTCAATTCAAAATTATGTTTATTATCCTTGTAACAAGTTTCATTCAAATCCCTTGATAAGTAAAGGAGATAGAGACATGGCCGTGATCTCATTGTCACCCGGTATTACACACCGATGCTGAAAAGACTATCATTCTCAGGCGACAAGATTGCATACAAGGAGCGCGGGCTGCAATAGTCTTCTTAATCCTGGTGTGTATATTATTTTTTGTATTTATATTCATTTTCGTGGGTATTAATAAACCCTTGTATTGCCTATGAATGCTAAAAATGTAAGATGCTAGTAGTGCAAAAAGTAGTTTATACACCGCGGTAGAAGAGACTATTTAGCCGGTGCGGCTTGTACCCCTCGGTGCCCTTGGGGTACAATCTTGACGCTTGGCCTATAATGATAGTCTTATCAACTTTGATGTGGAGGCTTGATTGAAAAACAATATAAGCAAAATATAGTAAGTGGGAAGTTGTATCTGAATGAATAATATAAACAGACATCAAACTATAAAAACAACAATTGTATAGAATCGTAAGATACGGCCAAAATAAGGTTGGTAATGTGTACAACAAAATATAATTATGTATTGAGGATTTTATAAGCCAAAGGTTACACACTTTTGATGGATGACCTAAACGCAAGGGTTGGAAAGCTGCCGCTGATGTCTGATGGATGAAGAAAACCGAATAATAATGAGAAAATACTACTGGAAGTGTGTAAGACAAACGCTGTATATTATTCAGTCGAAAATAACTTTAAAATCTTAAGACGAAAACCTAGTAAAAATTATCATGTAAGTATATATTCCAGATACGATTCCATACGTCTTATTGATGCCAATCTTGGTTAATGTTTCAAAAAGCTTTTTCAGGGGTACCATGTCATAAGCTTTCTCCAAATCAATAAATAGCAAGTGAGTAGATAGATTTCTGGCTTTCCGTTTCTCTATTATTTGCTGTAATACAAATATGCTGTCAACGCTAGATCTTCCGGCACGAAATCTACTTTGTTCTTCTATTTCCTCTAGGTATATCGTTTTCTATTCTCTTTTCCAGTATTCTGCCGTACAACCTTCCCATTGAGCTGATCACACTTATGCCCCTGTAGTTCTTACATAATATTTTATTTCTCTTCTTGTAGATTGAGTTAACATATGCTAAGTTCCAGTCTTCCAGGATATTGTCAGCTTCTATCATACATTCATTAAATACTTCAGCCAGTACTTCGATTAATACCTCTGGTCCGTATTTTATCAACCCAATGGGAAGGTTTCCAGGCCCTGTCGCATTTCTATTTTTTTATTCCTTTCAAGTTTTTTTATTTCTTCTATTGTTATTTTTTCTAATTGTGTGTACCTAACGGACACAAAAGCGACTCTCGTGGCGGCGCCTTTGATGTTCGTCTATATAAGTCTATGTCAAATTCGAGGTTAGCAGGTTAGGTTTTTGCGTCAGTTTTGACACACTGACGCAAAACCTAACATGCAAACTATTCCGATTTAGGCAGGACAATACATAATTTGACAAATTAACAGTATATAGCTGCATTTTTCCGTCTATTTTAGGCCCAATGATTTTCAAATTGTGGAAGGTAGAAAAATATTGAAATAATTGCTGTCCCTGTTCTAAAATTGAGACCAATTGACATCAGAAAGCAATTAGTAACGAATAGGTAAGATTCCAATTTAAGTAAACACCGAAGTGTGTAAAATGTTGACTTTCGGGTTACTTTGGATTATACATATTCTTGAAACTATGAAGGCATCAAAAATAAATACGTAGGTATAATTGTAACCTTATTACTTTAAAATAGCTTCTGTACCAATAAGTTTCCAGTGTTATAAACAAATTCCAATGTAAACGAAACTAGAGTACCTACATGTAATTTATGTATGTTTATTCTTGTAGCTTTGGGGGAGGTATAACAATATAAAAAGAATGTGGAGGTGGATCGAGCAATAGTACTATTATTAGTATCTCCACTTTACCTTCTAGTGCCAAGGGAAGAAAAAGAAAACTTCCTTTGTCATCAGACAGTGAGGGTGTAACAGGAACGCCAAAAAAGCGAAGAGCACTACTAATATCGATGCACAATTTTAGGTTGTATTTGTAGTATGTTTGCATGACAAACTACAAAACTGTATATCGAGTGTCAAGGTTGGGAATTTCAAATTCATCATGTAAATTCACAGATTTAACAAACTTATAGTCAGGAAATAATCTGTATTTTTTGTAATCGCAAAACTATATTTTCTACTTTTTCAATTGCTTTGAAGTCTGTCATAGTATAATGATACCAGATTATCAACGAATACTCCAATTTAGGTTTCAGAAATCTAGTGCAAAAGTGACTGTTCAGTAGAATTTATGTGTTTTTTATATTCTGAGTACTTCCATGCTTGGTATGAATGGTGCTCGACATTGAAAGGTAAGAGAGGCGAATAATTGAATGCGTCAATAGAATAAACTAGAATAATTTTATTGCCCCAAGAAAAAAATGACAAATAATAATATATCGCTATACAGTTAACAAGCCTCAGTCTATGCTCAGCGGTAGATTCCACAATGGCGTCAGCGTAAGAAGGGGTGTGGGCGTTACCCTGGTCGATTCTAGTAATTGATTGGTGTAAACTTTTAATGCTTTTATTTCTACGGACACGATTATATGTACAAACCAACTTAATATTATATATACAAAAAAAAAACAAAAAAACACGACAAGAAATATATATACAAAAGGTCCTCTAGACCCGGGCGCTGGGAACGCGGGAGGTGCTGGGGAGGCCTTTCTTACTGGCCGGAGGCGGGGAACGCGGCCTGGTCGCAGTCCGGTCCTTCCGGGAAGCAGTCCGGGGCACGGCTTGTAGCGGGCGCTGGGTGGTCCTCCTGGGACGTCGGCGGACCGAGCAGGCCTCTCGGGGACGGCGGCTGGAGCGGGGCGCTGCCGGGGCGCGGGGTCTGGTTTCCACTAGGGGAGTCCGGGGACGGGTGGTCCGTCGCCAGCGGGGGCCGCGACGTGGGCTGCTATCGGGGCAGGTAGCCTGCCACAGGGCTTCGAGCTCGGCTTCCTCGGCGTCCGTCAGTCGCACCTCGAGGTCCCAATTGAGGATCCGTGGACGGGGAGCCTGGGGGGTCGGCGGGTGGCGCAGCCGGGAAAAGGTGCGTCTCGCAGGTGCTGCACCAACGGGCTCCTCTGTGGGGTGCCGAGCTCCGGATCGCTCTCGTCCGTGAGACCAACGAAGTCCGGGGTGAACGCCCTTGTCGGCGTTCGGGGGCTCCCTGACGGCAGGCGTCCCTCCCAGTACGAGGATGGCCGGTTCAGCCCCTGGATCCGGGCGCGGGCGATCTGGGCCAAGGGGGAGGCCGGGGGCGTCTTGGGCGATGGGCCGAATAATGCCTCGTGGCGGCGTTTTCTGGAACACCAGGCTCGAGGTCAGGCGGCGGGCGCGAGAGGAAACCTCCAACGGATCCGAGCTGGCTTACGTGTCAGACCTGGGGGTGTCCATGGCGGAATTGGCTCGAGGTCCCAACTTTGCCCGAAGACGGAAGGCCGCAGAGTCCAATGCGGAGGATTGGCTCTAAGTCCCCGAGGGTGATAGGCTCTGGAGAGGCGGGAGCTGCTAGCTGGTCCTGGAAGCTAAAGTGGCTCGAACTCCAAGTCCCACGAAGACGGCAGACAGCTAAGTCCAGTGAAACGGCTGTTGGTCCTGGAGCTGAAGTGGCTGCTGGTGGTCCGGGAAGCTGAAGTGGCTGCTGGTAGTCCTGGAAGCTGAAGTGGCTGCTGGTGGACTCTCCTTGGCTGAGTGATTTCTTACTGCCAGCGTCTGACTATTTAAAGGAGCCAGTCCTTTGTCCAACGCGATCTCGACGCTCATTGGTCGAAGTAGAAGGGATGTTTTGCCCGATTTCGATATATTTCGGATTTATAGCGTTTAATTGAGCGGCGTGATCAATTATCGACTTGATTTGAGTCGCAATCAAAAGTCGTTGAAATGTCGATTCTAACGACACCCAATTTGCTATGTTTTGAGTAGAAATTAGCTCAACTTGGAATTTTTAATTCCGTGTTCCGCGTAAAGCTTAATTAAGCATTACTCTTATGGCGTATGTTAATAAGTTTATTATGCTTCGATCGGTTGCGCGCTATTTTTATAAGACTTTTGAGACCAATTACGCTTTTCTGGGATGCTTCCTTCCGTTAATTATACTTTAATTTGTAATATTGTATCCTTGCCCGCTGTATTTTGTCATGGCCCTGATTTCTCCGTTACAAAGATGCGTTTCTGCTGGGCCGCTGAATTTTCGGCCGCTCTCTCGGGCGCGCTCCGGCCGCATGTATTTGCTGTCTGATGGAAAAATTGCTTTTACTCCACCTGTATATGTGCTAGCGCCCTGGGGTTTGTTTTATTAGGTGGCGGTTGATTTTTCCTATCGGCAGGTACCCTTATGTGGGGTTTTGGATTTGGCGCACTCTGATTTAAGAGCGTTTTAGTGATCGAACTTGGTTTATTAATTTTCGCTGCGGCGCCGTTTGGTCGGCTTCCGTTGTTGAGGTTCGGCGATCCGTTGGCCCTTTTATTGCAGCGGTTTATACTTGCGAATTGGTGCTTCTTTGAGTTCGCGTGCCGCGATTTATTGTTTTATGGGGGTAACGGTTTTCTTACAATTTTTGTAGGATCGAGGCGATTTGCTGGTGAACAGATGTTTGAGCTCTTTGTTTCGTTCGCCGTGTACTTGGCGACGCAAATTTCCTTTGTTGCCTTGTTCTGTTCACCGATTCATATTACAGTGCTTCAAATTAAATTACAGGTAATGTAACTACAATAATTACAAATACTGACTGTAGTTACAAATACGGACTGTAGACCCTGGAATTTATGCCATTCTTATCAACTCTCCCTAAACAAGTATGTTGACAAATTATAACTATCTGTATTAGTGAAATATTTTGTAATGTGCTTAAACAAATTAAATCTAAGCATTTTTATATCTGACGGAATGGCATTGAATATTTTTGGTTCTTGGTATACTAAGAATGTTTGATTATGGGTTCTTTTAACTTGTGGTTGTATCATCTGTCCTTTGACTGTTGTTCTTCTATTAAAGTATAAGTTTCATTTTTGCATACGTATTTACTCACTGCTATACAATAAAGTTACCGTACCATTGTTAATTGTAGTAAACTGAATAATTCCTTGCATGATGTCAGTCTAGAAACAGATATTCATCCAATTAGGGTTTTTTGACGCGTTGTGATAATATTTATTCGAAAATGAAACACATGAATATACAATAATAATAATAGTAATAATAAAGAAGAACCTTATCTATAACATACATATAAAAAGAGCTATTTATCAAAAATAATATAAACAAAGTATCATTTAAGAATAACAGGATTAGACCACTTAGACCGCTAAAGGTCGCGTGTGGTATTGCGCTGTATAATCATAATTATTCTACTTGTCCGTTTATTTAAAGTAAAAACGATAAATGATTTGTAACATATTAATTAACAAATTAACTTTAAAACAAAAACTATTTATGCGAATCAATTATTAAATTAATTCACACAAACCGCTCCCGCTCCAAACTGCATCTTTTTTTTTTGTTGAAACTCTTAACTGAAATCTGTCATGTCTCTAATATTGGTTTGAAGATTGAGCAAAGTCTAAATATAAGTTCTTTAATATATAAATTTGTAAACTATTTAACATTTCAACAATTTTGTATAAACTATTTTTACTTTTGTTCAGACAAATGTTTAGTTTGTATGGGTTTTTGGTTTATGTAGTAGATCTATCATGTCTTGGGTAAACCAAGAAGGAAACGAATTTTTTTTTATTGAACGTATAATGTATGTTCTCAATAAAAGATCATTTCCAATAATGTGTAACACATTTCTTTATTTCTATTAAAGAATTTGCGATTTCACGTAAAGCTAAACTGGAAAATTTAGAGCTCCCTATAGTTACAAGCACAAACTCCTTAAATAACTCCAATAAAGTATAACGAACGACTTCCGGGATTGGACCGTGTCATTGTTAAGATAGAAGAACCCAACGTTTCACCCACTTTCCGAAGAGTATCGGCTTTGGCATGGTTTACACGTTGAGTTACCTTACTCTTTTGTTTCTACCCTGATGAAGCCCCTTTGTAAGTGGGCCCAAGTTGAGTTCTTTTATCTCAACTATGACACAATTCAATCCCAGAAGTGGTTTGTTACATAATAGCAATGGCCGTGAAGTCTTCCGAAATCATTCAATAAAGTAAGTACAGGTTTGAATGGATACACCACACTAATTTTTGTAAAAAAATTTAATACACTCGGCCTATCCCACTGAATTATATTATTAAATAATACTGAATTTGGAAAATAGAGTGATATATAACCTATGTGTTTGACATATGTAAAATATCTGATTTGGATCAAAATTTTATGTCAAATCGATCTGTTTGTCATACTCTTAGCAAACATATACAGAAACACCAAGTTTAGTGGTGTACGCTCGTCATTTTGCAGGAATAAAATCTCAAATACTACAATGTTTAAATTCCAGGAATTTTTAAATCAAATTGCGCATGCGCTCGACACCCCTGCGCAGATTCAATTTGTATCTCGTCAAACGTGCATCATTGCATAATACAGTTCAGTGGTTCTCTTAGCTTATGCTTCTTTAACCGAGATTGGGTCACTTAGTTCACTGTTCACTTGTCGAGGCTTTTTCTTATACAGTATGTCCCCGAATAGGTGAAACGATTCTTATATGGCAAATACGACAAAAAGTTATTAAGAAAAGTTGTTTAGAATCAACATTTAGGCTGGTATACCAAATTTCAAAATTCTCGGCCAACTTTGATCTCTCACATTTTCTTTTATGCTTATTTCCCAAATCAAAGAATTTTATTTTTAACAAAGACTGGCATGGAAAAACAAAATTGTATCCATTACAATAGGTACTATTCTGACAAACGTAACATCAACAACTACTTTATTTAACTTAAACTGTTTCTTAAACACAGTGTTAACATCAGAGGAATGAGTTTACTTGATTCAGTGTTATGGAACCGGCGACAGATCGATAAATATGGTTATTGCTTTATTTAGTGAAAAATATCCAAATACTGAAATTAACAAAAGTACTGCTTGGCGTTTAATTAAGAGATTTCTTACAACAGAAAGCATTCACTATTTATAAGAAGAAAGAGAAAAAAGCTTATGACAACTTTAGTTGCTTTAACTTCAATAGAAGCAGATCACAAAATCTCACTAAGAAATATAAGCGTAAATACAAACATAAGTAAAACACATTTACAAAGAATTTATAAAGCAAACAGCATTATTTATCCATACAAAGCCAAATTTTACCACATTTTGGAGAAAGGTGACGAAGCAAGGCGATTATTTATCTGTGGAGGAGCTAATTTTAGAAAACAGAAATTTTCATACACTAATAATTTTTTCTGACGAATATACTGTTACCACAGATGGTGTTCCATCTTCCCATAACTATCGATATCGAAACTAATGCGATCCCCATTACGTAATTAATGGAAGAAGACAGTATTTTAAAAAAGTTAATGTTTGGTGTGCTGTGTCATACGAGCTAATCATCGAACCTTTCTTTATTGAAGGAAGATTAAATCAGCAAACTTACTCACAAATTCTGCAAACGTTTATTGACGAACTTCCTTTACCTATTCGACAGTCGCATTTCTTTCAACATGACGGCTGTCCTGGTCATTCCACACAAATGATTATTGGTTAGTTAAATAATCAGTTTGGTAGGAGATGGTTTGGGAGAATGAGCATGACATCTTGGACGGCTAGATCCCCAGGCCTTACAATAATGGTTTATTTGTTTGGGAAACAGTAAAAAAATAGTTTACCAAGAACACATTATAAATGATATTGAAATATTATAAAAACAGAATATCACACGCAGTTCGATTAATTCCTGGAGAACATGTACAGGCAGCTTTTGGAGAATTTCGAAACCGCATTGAAAAATGCGCAAATTTAGGAGGCCTTGTAGAGCCTGACATTTATTCTAAGGTTTTAACTTACTTTTATTTAATTATAACTTATAAGTAGTGTTAAGCCAGTAACTTTAATAACCTAAGCGTAAAATTTCTTTATTCATAATCAAAAACTTTCTTAAAAATAAAATTCTTTGATTTGAGAAATAAACATAAAAGAAAATGTGAGAGAATAAAGTTGACCGAGGATTTTGAAATCTGGTATAGAGGCCTAAATGGTGATTCTAAACCACTTTCCTTAATAACTTTATGTCGTATTTGCCACATATAAGGCGTTTAAAGGAAAGTAGGCTTTTTGACAATTTCCAAGGCACAATTCATTTTTCAAAACTGAAATTATGTTAGAAATTAGCCTTTAACCAAGCAGGATTGAACCCCGAAAAATGAAAGTTTAAATATAGAATTCTTTACCTTTTACAAGAGTCGTTTCAGCTTTTCGGGGATACACTGTATATATCAATTATAACTTTAACTACATTGATGGGTACCTACTTGATACCTACATAATAATTAAAAATTACATCATTTAGCTGAATGCAATCAGAAGCTTTTTGAAAGTCAATAAAGCAGAGGAGGTCTGGTAGATTAGATTCAAAGCTTATTCTACTATTTGTTTTATTATACCGGGTGTCCATTCTCAAAGTCGAACATAGGTAATCAACACTGTGCATTCGATTTTTAGATCTTTTGTCATTATTTCTATACTACAGAATTAAATATTATTATTATTAGTATAATTTAATGCGAAATAACTTTATCTTTCCATTGATGTCATTAACTTTCCTGTAACTTGAATTGACGAGCAGGGGTCAGCAAAACCGCTCAATGCAATGTTAAATTCCTATGTTCGAGTTTGAGAAGGGACACTCGGTATAGAGTGAATCTGTACAGATTCAGAAATGAAAATACTGGAGCTCATGAGCGTAACTTGGGGTATCACTTGGGGGGGGGGGGGGCAAAATCAAGACTCCACAAAATTTTTAAACCTAAATTGCAAAAGAATGCTGCACTTGCACTTTAAAATACAAATTTTGGGAGGCCATTGCTCCCCCTTACCCCACCCAAGTTACGCCTATGCTGGAACGGCCGTAATTGGGCAAAACCAGGTTTACACTTTACAAAGTAAAAAAGAATTAAAAAATTGTTTAATCTTATATATTACTATGAAATAGGGCCCCAAACGAATGGACAATCTTCCTTTGAATTCCTACAATTTCTAATGACCCCTCGTTGATTTCTGTGTTCTGGGATGCACTGGATAAACGGGAACTGCGGCAACGCGCAGTGGAAGCTCCAATCTTCCAGGCCCCAGCGAAATAAAAGGGCTCTGGACGATGAAAATTGCGCAAAATAACTGGTTTGCAGTTCTTTCCGATGCTGGCCGCACCTCTCAGGGGACGCCAACGCGTTTACTTAGCTACTGCTGGCCTGGCGATTTTAATTTCTGCATGAAGTTTTGAGTAGAGAGCTCCTCTAGGTGCTAAAGGCACCAAACTTGGCTCCAACTAGCTGCTGCAGGGGGTATCGGCTCTCGAAGGCAGCCCGAACCTGGTCCGCACCAGCCTGGATTTTGTTGACGACGAATAATCACAAAGTACACCTTTTGAAGACTGGCAAACTGGTTCCAATTGTGCCCAACACTTTTGTGGTTAAATAAAACTAACACTTGCACTAAAACACTAAATGAATGTGTTTTTATTAACAAAAATTAAACCTTTCTGGGAGCTAACGTAGAATAATTTTAATAACTTGGGCAATTTCAAAGCTCTTTTGTGGTTGTTAAACAAAACAAAGTCTGGTATCTTAGCAACATATCACCACAATTGTTTAAAAGGAAATAAGGTTTGATACCTAAAATTCACTTGTAGAATAAGGTTTTGATAACATCTTTAATTCTTAGAGGCTAAATATTGTTTTTCTTAGGTTAGAATGCACTACCCTTAATACTCTGCTCTTTCACTGTGTTTTTAACCGCACCGTTATGGTATGTAGTCTATTATGCACTTAATAATGTATTTCGTTCTGTTTCGTTGCTATTCGTAGGTTGTTCTTTTACAACATTTCTTGTCGGTTGCTTCTTGCAACGTTTCTAATCCAACTGCATTGCCATACCCTTCAGTTACTTTGCCATTCTGGTCCTGGCTTTCTGACCACTATAATGCTCATACTTTGTACTTGTGCAAACCATTTCGTACAATAACAAACATTATACTGCAAACGTTAACGCTACTATCGTCAGATACAATCCAACTGCATTCGCACTCCCAAAACCTCTTCAAATCTGAGACCAAGAACGTAACAGTTTTGAGCTAGCTTTTCATGTTACTTTTGCCTCAATTTGTGAAACTCAGCTGTACCCATCAGTGCATTTATCTAAATAAAAGTAAGCTAAGTTTGCACTAATTAAAATAATTAATTATGTGCCTCGGTTTGACTTTTAATGCATTCTAATTCAATTGGCAATCAGAATTGTTGAGAGCACAAAACAATTGCAATATACAGGGTGTCCCAAAAAGAATGGGACACCGATAAGTCATAGATTTCTTACGTAATAATAAATCGATTAAACCTAATATACCTTAGTACAAAGCCCCTTCAATAAGAAGTTATAAGGCCCTGAAGTTCAATTTTTTTTTTATTTTTTTTTGTTAATTTCCACAAATGTAGAGGTGCCGATTGGAATTTTGGTATACATGCTTACTATTATGTAGTGCACTAATAGGAAAAATTTCATAAACTAGACTTGACTTATAGGGTACTTTACCTATATTTAAAAACTTTTTTTAGCTCTAACTTCGTTATCTGTTATATTTTCAAAAATTTTAGATTATTATCTGAAAGAGAATTAAAAGTCGCTAAAATAACGTACTCTTAGTTCATAAGCGTAAGAGCAACTGTTTACCTTAAAATGCCTATCAAAGGTTTTTGGTTGTCATTAAGACGTGTAATTATCAAGTAGCCATGATCACAAAAACAATGGGTAATGATTGTAATCTAGTAAACAACAACAAGAAATCAATCAATGACGTTGGTGACATTAGTGTTTTGTCTTTTGTGCTTACGAAAATGCTGCGACATAACGAACCTTTAAGCATTAGAGATTTGGTTATGTAGCGGCATTTTCTTAAACATAAAAGAACAAATTCTTTTGTCACTAATGTCATTAATTGATTTATTATTGCTGTTTATTAGATGACCATTGTTTTTGTGATCATGGCTAGTAGATAATTGCACGTCTTAATGTCAACCAAAAATTTTTGATGGGCATTTTAAGCTAAACGGTTGCTTTTAGGCTTAAAAATTAAGAGTACATTATGTTTGTGCTTTTTAATTCTCTTTCATATAATAAACTAAAATTTCTGAAAATTTTACATATAACGAAGTTAGAGTTAAAAAAGTTTTCAAAGGTACCTAGGTAAAGTGCCTCTTACAGTCAAGTCTAATTTATGAAAATGTTGTTATTAGTGCAGTACATAATAGTGCGTCTGTATACCAACATTCAAATCGATATCTCTACATTTGTGGAAATTAACAAAAAAATAAAAAATAAAAAATTGAACTTCAAGACCCTATAACTTCTTACTGAAGGGACTTTGTACTAAGGTATATTAAGTTTAATCGATTTATTATAACGTAAGAAATCTATGACGAATTGGTGTCTCATCCTTTTTGGGACACCCTGTATAAAGACTAATTTACGCCGAACCCAAACTCTTGGACCTGGAAAGCTGAAATTTTGCACAGAGGTTCCCTTCATGATGTATACAAGGAATAAGGAAGGATATTTGGAAATTAAACCCCTAAATGGGTAAAATAAGGGTTCCAATTTTGTATGGAGTAATATTAAATAGACATTTTGATTTGAAACTTCGTAGGAGTACCTACTCCTAAAAACAAATAAGCAAGCACGTATTTCGTGATTTTCCGAAAATCAACCCCTTAGGGGGTGAAATGGGGTAAATAAGCCTAAAAATCGATATGGGTGTCGTTATTGATTATATTTGGGCAGATCAACGTTTGCCGGGTCAGCTAGTTTCAAATAAAATTGAGCTGTAGACAACAGGACTACCAATAGCAATAATCTATTCAAATTTAGAGCTTATTTTTGGGAGGGACTTCTACTGAATTTGTTTGTTATACTTAGTATAACTTTTTACATTCCTAACGTTTGAATGAATCTGTAAGCGTATATGTATAGTAAATGGTGTGCCACACAATACCTACCTAACTTAGTAAAGTATCAGTATACGACTATATTAGTATTCTAGATATACTCTGGTTACATCATTTTTGCATGAAGGTTAGATATGGATGTTTCCTCAATTTAGTTGAGTAAAATTACTTTGTTGTAGGTATTTAAATAGAGTTTAAATTTGAGGTTATAGTTTCCCAATGCATTTAGGTTTAATAACTTCTATGTATGTTTCAGTAATTGTGAAATTGAAGACATTTTTAATTAAGTACATTATACATAAGTCTTACAGTACTTTAGATTTTCAACATTTCTGCACATGTAGCATTAAAAGTAGCAGTCCATCTAGCAACCATATTCTATTCTGACCATAAATAAAACACTTATGATTCTGACAAATGAGAGTAACTTTTTTGGAGGTTATAGAGGTTATACGGTATGTTCAAAAATAAATTTCAACTGCAAGATTTAGAGTGCATTAACTGTCATCAGTGTTGTTGTTTTTGTAAGTTTATATCCTGTGTTTAAAAAAAACTCATTTTCAGCATGCCATGATCAAATTGAAGTTTGCCACAGCTTGACATACTAATTGAACGAAATGAACTACAAGTCAGAGAGAACTAAATTACATCTTAATCTTAAAAATATACAAAGCACTAAATAAAAACAATTTTATCCACGACCACTAGTAAAAGAAGGCCTTTTAACTCTAGCTTGTTTCACTAAAAGTGACGTTTTATAGTTTAGCGTGGTTAAAGAAATCAGCTGTTTACTTTAAGCGCATCTGTGGTATATAGTGAAGTAAGATTATAAAACTACAATTTCGAAATGGAAGAGAGGTTATAAAGTTATTCTAGTTACTTCTTGCGTTACAGGAAAGTGTTTTTGAAATAATTAAAGCGTTATGTAATGAATACAGTCAGATGTGGAGTATTAATAATTACCTTTCGTAACTGACCTTGACAGTACTGGCTGTTCAAGCATTCGCCCGAGCGCCAAGGCTTACTGTTTATTACGACATAAATTATAAGTGTCGTAGATGCAAAACTTTGTTAAATCGACATTTATGGATTAATAACAGTAAATTTAAGGTCGTAGATAATAGCTATTTATGCAACAAGTGCTAAAAGTCGACGTTTATGCGCGAGACATGAAAATGAAACGAAGCCGAAGGCTGAGTTTTATAACATGTCTCACGCATAAACGACTTTTAGCACGCGTTGCATACAATATTTTATCTACGACCTTAATTTTACCGTTATTAATCCATAAATATCGATTTAAGAAAGGTTCGCATCTGCGACGATTTTAATTTATGTCATAATGAATAGTAGCCTACGCCGCGGTGGCGATTGTTTGGCCACGCCCGTGCTGTCAAGGTGAGTTACGAAATGTAATTATTGATACTCCACATATGACTGTATTCATTACATAACGTTTTAATTATTTCAAAAACGCTTTACCTGTAACGCAAGAAGCAACTAGAATAGCTTTACAACTTCACTTGCAGTTCGAAATTGTAGTTTTGAACCTCGCTTCACTTTTAGCACATGTTGCATAAATAGCTATTTATTGACTGTTATGATTAATACACTCGTTATGCAAATTCCATCTTATTTTCCTTTCTGCTTGATACAAGTAAACTTAATGCAGTGTAAACTTTTGCCTGTCACAGTGACAGATGTTTTCATAAACAAAATGCAATTTGACATTCACCTACAGACTTAAGTTAAGACATGACTAGATTTTTCTATCTTTCTTTCCAAGGCCTACCCTAAATGAGTCTTTTTTGAACACACGATATTATATGCTAATATCGTGATAGGAAATATTTAAGATTGCTGTATCTAAAGCTTGCTTTTGACATTAGTTTTGTTTTCCATGGCCAACCTTTATGTAATTTGGTTTTGAACACATGGTACAACAAAATGAAAGTTACGGTTTTGTTCGTCGCGATTGCTAGCTCAGTGGTTAAGCATTCTGACTACTGATCTGAAATCGCGAGTTCTATCCTCGGTCTCGGTGAGGTTTTTAAAAATTTAAAAAATGCGGATGAACGCCTCTACAGAATGCCATTAATCGGAAGTGATG
Organism: Agriotes lineatus; assembly: GCA_940337035.1. Classification (NCBI taxonomy): domain Eukaryota; kingdom Metazoa; phylum Arthropoda; class Insecta; order Coleoptera; family Elateridae; genus Agriotes; species Agriotes lineatus. The sequence continues at coordinate 131,296 of CALNHX010000719.1, read as the reverse complement.
TAAAGCCGTGGGACTCATGTTACTACGCTGTGTAGCATGTAAAAGATCCCTTGCTAGAGTTGGAACTCCTTAATCTGAATTCTAAATAGGACTTTGGCCATATGACCACAGCAGTCGGTGTCTAAGGTACCTGGTACTCTTCATGCCTAGACCTTGTCCATTAAAACCAAACAAATAAACAAACGGTTCGGTTCATATACAACTGAATAACAAAAATCCAAGGGCTAAATGCAAAAAAGGTTTGAACCTATTATACATGTATCTAAAAATTAAAATTTTAATTTATCAAATATTATGAGTTAACACTATAGTGACAATTTTGCATTATCAGTTTAAAATACGCTAATCTATTCAGAGTGCATAAAACGTAACGAAGGCATTTCCTTGGTTTGAAATAGTAAACTAATTTTATCTACGACCACCACTAAAAGTAGGCCTTTTAGCGCTAGCTTGTTTCACTAAAAGTGACGTTTTATAGTTTAGCATGGTTAAATAAATCAGCTGTTTACTTTTAGCCAATGTGCTAAAAGTGAAGTGAGGTTATAAAACTACAATTTCGAACTGGAAGTGAAGTTGTAAAGTTATTCTAGTTGCTTCTTGCGTTACAGGTAAAGTGTTTTTCAAATAATTAAAGCGTTATGTAATGAATACAGTCAGATGTGGAGTATTAGTAATTACATTTCGTAACTGACCTTGACTACTGTCATTCGCAAACATTTGCCCGCGCGGATTATGTTACGTGATATCTTGGGTAAATGCTTACGAAGTAGTTCCCAGCCCAGGTTCAAGCTTCTTAGAATATTTAGTGATAAGAAATGTTATATAAGCATGTGCACACTGTACTTAGGCAGTTCTTATGTCAGTTAGCATCTAGTAGACACATTGTAAACTGCATTTTGTAACTCCATAACTTGAATAAATTAATTTTTTTGATTTAACAAGTTTCGTAAATTATAATTCGCGACAAGGCCTACTGTTTATTATGACATAAATTGGAAGTGTCGTAGATGCAAACCTTTGTTAAATCGATATTTATGGATTAATAACAGTAAAATTAAGATCATAGATAAAATATTGTATGTAACGCGTGCTAAAAGTCGTTTAAGCACGAGACATGTTTATGAAACTCAGCCTTCGGCTTCCTTTCATAATTTTCATGTCTCGTGCATAAACGCCAACTTTTAGCACTTGTTGCATAAATAGCTATTTTCTACTCACGGTATAGGAAGTTGGCTTTTGCGCCCTAGTTTTAGGAAACAAAACTGTCAATTTCCAAAGAAGCGGGAGCCACTTTTCATTGACTCCCGGCGGGAGCCAATATTTTTTTTCTACGACCACTACTAAAAGTAGGTCTTTTAGCACTAGCTTGTTTCACTAAAAATGACGTTTTATAATTTAGCGTGTTTAAAGAGATCAGCTGTTTACTTTTAGCGCATGTGTGGTATAAAGTGAAGTAAGGTTATAAACCACAATTTCGAACTGGAAGTGAAGTTGTAAATTTATTCTAGTTACTTCTTGCATTAAAGGTAAAGTGTTTTTGAAATAATTAAAGCGTTATGTAATGAATACAGTCAGATGTGGAGTATTAATAATTACTTTTCGTAACTGACCTTGACAGTACTGGCTGTGCAAACATTCGCCCGCGCACCAAGGCTTACTGTTTATTATGACATAATTATAAGTGTCGTAGATGCAAACCTTTGTTAAATGGACATTTATGGATTAATAACAGTAAATTTAAGGTCGTAGATAAAATATTGTATGCAACGCGTGTTAAAAGTCGTTTATGCACGAGACATGAAAATTATGAAACGAAGCCGAAGCTTGTTGCATAAATAGCTATTTATTGACTGTTATGATTAGTACACTCGTTATGCAAATACCATCTTATTTTCCTCTGCTCGATACAAGTAAACTTAATGCAGTGTAAACGTTTGCCTGTCACAGTGACAGATGTTTTCATAAACAAAATGCAATTTGACATTCACCTACAGACTTAAGTTAAGACATGACTAGATTTTCTATCTTTCTTTGCAAGGCCTACCCTAAATGAGCCTTTTTTTTGAACACACGATATTATATGCTAATATCGTGATCGGAAATTCTAAAGATTGCTGTATCTAAAGCTTGCTTTTGACACTAGTTTTGTTTTCCATGGACAACCCTTATGTAATTTCGTTTTGAACACATGGTACAACAAAATGAAAGTTACGGTTTTGTTCGTCGCGGTTGGTAGCTCAGTGGTTAAGCATTCTGACTACTGATCTGAAATCGCGAGTACAATCCTCCGTAAAAATAAAAATTTTAAAAATGCGGATGAAAGCCTCTACAGAATGCCATTAATCGGAAGTGATGTAAAGCCGTGGGACGCATGTTACTACGCTGTGTAGCATGTAAAAGATCCCTTGCTAGAGTTGGAACTCCTTAATCTAAATTCTAAATAGGACTTTGACCATATGACCACAGCAGTCGGTGTCTACGGTACCTGGTACTCTTCATGCCTAGACATTGTCCATTAAAACCAAACAAATAAACAAACGGTTCGGTTCATATACAACCGAATAACAAAAATCCAAGGGCTAAATGCAAAAAAGGTTTGAACCTATTATACATGTATCTAAAAATTAAAATTTTAATTTACCAAATATTATGAGTTATCACTATAGTGACAATTTTGCATTATCAGTTTAAAATACGGTAATCTATTCAGAGTGTATAAAACGTAACGAAACCATTTCCTTGGTTTGAAATAGTAAATTAATTTTATTATCAATGCGCCATATTTACCTATAGCAGACGTAGTAACTATAATTTTCTTGCTTTCTCCTTCGACACCGTTAATGGTAGCAGCCACTTCAAAAACGTATTCAGAGTAGGGCAAAAGGTTTTTGGCTCTTAGATATAAGCTGCTCGTTTTTTCAGTAAACTGGGATGCATTTTGAACATCAGACTTACATGAAATGTACTTTCTATGCTGAAAATATATTTCTATTAAATTATCCAATTCTTTAAGATATGAGTTAGCAATACTAATACCTTATATTTTACAGAGTAGAAAGGTTCTATATTGCTTAGCGAAAACGATGAATTCCAGCTGATTGCTATTTCGTGCACCGTGCTACTTACAATACTCAGATTTTTAACAGTTGCTGGTTCTAGAACATGGTTTGTTAGTATTAGTTGCATGTGTTGCATGCTTTTTTTAAATGATTGGTATACAGTAATCTCTATTTATAAATACTTTTAACAAAATCTGTATAATTTGGTAACTTTCAGAAATGAAAACTTGGTGCACATTTATTTATTAGAAGATTATGCTTTTGACAAAGATCTGCAATTTTATTGTAACCTAAGAGCATCATTTTCTACATTTTAAGCTCAGAAGCATAAAGTAATATAATTTGCATTAAGAACATTTTTCGAAAGATTTGCGTAAATACAAAAGAGAGGGTTAAAATGATTGGAAAATTTTAAAATAGCTTTAGAACACGAAGTACTCAAAAAACCTTTTTGTAGTTTTCTTGGTTGCTAACCATAATTCTGACTAGCAATGATTAACACGTTTTAACAGCCAATAAGAAATATATGGTGGTACTGCAGCGATTTGTCTATCAAAAATGGATAAACGAACATGTTGAAATAAAAGTATTAAAACACTTACTATTGCAGTACTCCCCAGCAAACACTTCAACACAATTTTGCTGACATGTTCCATTGCGTGTGTTACATGCGCTATTCTTGCAGTTTCCACATTTTTCTTTGCAAGCAAATCCCCAAGTTCCTTGTTGGCATTCTAAAAGTTAATATAATTTAACACAGCAATTTTTTTGTATTTGTATGTTATCTTAATTTTAATTTGAAAATATTTGCTACGCGCTTCTAATATACAAGATAAACGTTTGTTTCATTTAGCAGCAGTTTTTCATTTATAGCAAAATTTGCCTTAGAAAAAGCTAATTATAAAATAACTATGATAAATGGTATGCAGCGATTAATCTTTCTTTCTACAAACACAATCATTTTAGGTTCATTAGTTTCTACTGTAGTAGAAAGCTTGGAAAGGTTGATATTCAATTACGTGATAAACTGTAAAAAAAACGAAAGATATGTTAATTCAGCTAAAATCTATAACTATATAAAATAGGTAATAACCAGAACAATCTTTAGACCATGGAACATCTTAAATTGGAGAAACTTTTGCCGTATCAAAATTAAATAAGAGGTAAAATTCAAGATAACTGAAAACTACCCCCAAGATTCATGAAAATATATAGAATTAATCACTATTGCAATTTTAGGACAATGTTGGACCCAGTAAAATACTGTAACTATAGTAGTCTAATGTCTAATATCTGCTATACTACGTAATTTAACAATTTGCATTGATTTCGAAACTATGTTTTCCGAACTTCGGATTATATTATAGTTTTTATTTTTTTGGTGTAAATAATGCCTAAGTAAACATCATAAAGCTATTTTCCGTCGACCTCCCTATAAAATGTGATTTTACGGACGCATTTACGTACCAAAAATGTCACTTTTTTGGACACCATTAATTTTTCGTCCGCAAACACTTTTCGTCCGCAAATGCTTTTCGTCCGCGAATGCTTTTCGTCCGCAAACACTTTACGGCCGCACTTTACAGCCGCAAACGTTTTTCGTCCGTAAACACTTTTCGGCCGCAAACACTTTTCGCCCGCAAACGTTTTTCGTCCTCAGTAACTCTTATAATTCGGACTTCACTTTAATTTTTTTTCAAATTATGACGGTCGACGGAAAAATTTAATATGCACCTCAGACGAAAACTGCTTTTTATGGCCTTGCCTGATTGCTTGCCTCGGCTATCGTCTCGGCCAGCAATTGCAGGCATCGTCCATAAAAAGCCAATTTTTCGTCCTTGATGCATAAATAACTATTATGAATTTCCTTTAATTTTTCGCCCGATGCTTGTGAGTTATTACAAACATTATTTTGTTACTTACTTTCTGCACAGAATGCTCCTTGGTAACCAAATGAACAGTGGCAATTGCTGCTTCCCTCTGCATTTTCTCCCATACATATGAGCTTCTTTTCGCATTTTTTTTCCCCGAAAATGCTATTGCATGTAATGTTGCAATGAAAGCCTATTTTATCTTGATCTTTACAGTTTAATGCTGTTGATTTTGAATTGGAAATGCTTACAGGTTTATCACGAAGTGGGTGACATTTTATTTTGTCCATTACGTTGGCGTAGACATCTGTTGTAGATTTGTCAATGACTAACTTCTTTTGAATACTTAAATTTGCGACACGTATTTCTAAAATATTCCGTATATATGTACTCGAAAAAATATAATTGTCTTTTACCATTTATGTGACATGCTCTAATATCGTCGATTGCCCAGAATCCACCGTCAGAGTTATTGGTATTATATGGCAGTATATATATTTGAAAATCGGTAGCATTTGTAGTTTCCCGTATTAACCTTACCTCTTTCCAAAAATATTGCCTTGTTGTTTGCTAGAACATAAATTTTTGTTTCGATTTTATAAATAGCATATTAGCATTCTACCTTTTTTGAAATTTTTACCTCTACAGTTGTTTCTATTTTATAGTTTTCCAAATCGTAATTATACTCTGTTGTAAGGTTTAATCCACACGTATGGCATAACGCCACATGTAAAGAAATGCAATTAATATTGGAGGGATCTCTAAATGTGTGTCCCAGTTGTGTTGAGGAATGAGTTGAAGTTGTCGATAGAAATTTATCTGGAATTAAATATATTGAAATATTGTTAATCACATGATATAGGAAGATATAACTTTTACATTATTGTGAAGCATGTCTATTGGTAACGTAACCAGTCTACGCATGCTTTTCTAATCGTGAAGATGAGATTATAGAAGATATAACGTATATATTTAGCTAAACTACTATTATATGTGTTCAATGCTAACCAATTTTAATTATAATAAATTGTTTGTGGAAATGTATACAAAATCTTCTTGCACAATAAGTACCACACTTTTTTATTAAACAGGATATATTCCCTGCCTAGACCAGCTTTCACATCAGAAGAATAAATTATTTTGCAGTGACACACCAGAAGAGCTAAATTTCAAAAATGAAGACTATGAAAAGCAACAACAAGCAAAGTATTTATAGAGTCGGAAGAAATATGGTATAATAAGTTTTGTCAAGATTTTTATGAACCCTGCGATAACACCACCTACATAATAGTATTAAACGTAATGTAATAAACACCTTCCGTATGTTATTACTCCAGAACTTCAAGTTGAGTTAATAATTGGCACTGGATCTCCAAGAGCGTTAATAGATGCAATTTTAATTTATAAATATTATTCAAGTTAACTTTCTATAGAACCATTTGCTATACAAACAGTCTAAAATACTAGTTGTCATGATTAAGTTACAAACATGCCATGATCTACCACATTTAAATAACATGATTATCAGAATGCAGCAGTTCTGAAAACTTTGGTGATCAGAGCGGTTCGTATCTCAGATGCAGAGAATCTGGAGAAAGAAAAGAAACATTTATTTAACTCCTTACAAAATAATTGATATTCAATTACCGCGCTATGACACAGAAGGCTAAAGAGGAATCCGTACCTCTGGATAGCTTAGCCTTTTTACCTTACAGTAAAAGCTCAACTGATAAGATATGACGTGTCCTAAAAGGATGCAACATAAAAACTGTTTTGACGACTAATAAAACTTTGGGCAACGGTTTCAGGACAGTTAAAGGTAAAATTTCTAGTTTAAAAACCGCTGGCACATATCACGTTCCTTGCTCTTGCGGCTTGAGTTACATTGGACCGACTGATCATTCTATTGATCTAAGACTTCAAGAACATAAAGGCGATTGCAAACGCAAACGCATTACAAAATCAGACGTAGCTGAACCTAGATTTAAAAATGAGCACACCTTAGAATTTCAGCAGGTCAGAGTACCTTACTACTTCCGCAAAAGATACGTGAAGGCATAGAAATAGTAAAATATAATATAATATAAACTGAGATGACGGGTTTAGACCATATATCTAATACTTACTATATTGATAGCGGCTATGAGTGGAAAACTCACCAAGGAAGTGAGACAGACAACCAACTCTTCAATGTATAACGGTGAGCGGTGCGCAAGGGCGGCGGCGTCGTCCGCCCAATGGCGAAGTAATAAAGTTTAAAATTCGCTTCTAAAGGCGGAGTTCGAATTCCCACGCATGCGCACGAGACGCGTTATACTCTAAGTGAGACTATGTCGGCGCCGTAATGTTTTCTAGCGTTCCGAGGCCCTACTAGCAATATATGTGTATTATATATATGGTTTACACACTGAAACTTGGACTCCTGTTATTCACGGTCTAAAGCATTAAAACCACCCCTTGTCAGCCGGTCACGTGCCGCTGAATCGAAGTGTGTTGGACTTGAGAACGACCAATCAGCGTTACGCCTGTAAAGTCTTACAAAAAAATTTGGTATATATAGGTGCATAAACAGTGAAAAGGTCAAATGTGCTTAAGTAGCCTTGTTCACAAGGTTTCCTAAAACGGGCTAAATCACGGGTGATTTATTGGAGTTCATGAGCAACCAAACATCATAACCATCATACAAATCTTTGCTTGAGTTTACAAAGGTGTAAGGCACATTAAACCAAAAAAATCTGGGTGTTATGACGACGTGGTTTAAGTCGAAATTTAATTTTAATGATGAAAATTCGAGTAACCTCAAACAATATACCTATAAGACTTTTTCAAATTACTACATTTTCTAGGATGTAGATAATAAGTTTACTTAAAGAGAGAACCGTTATACTTAGTAATCAATCGATTACTAAGTTTTACAGACAGAGAGATCTGAAACAAGAAAAATATTGTATAAAATTATGGCTATTGCCGTAAGAGAGTTCTCCCAATGAGCAAAAGTTTCAGTCATTTTACTGAGCATCAAATTATAGCTTTATGTGTTAGCAGAAATGTGTTAAGGAGGGGAGGGGGTATGATTTCATGGGTTACACCAGAGAGATAGGAAAATATGTGTAAAATAACGTATTACGGGGATGACGTTCATGATCTTAACATTCACAATTTAACTGGTGTCGTTGTCACCAATGGCATTCTTCAATTTCAAAATAAACTACCAGTCGAATGATTATTTTAGTGACAATATTTCGAAGAGCTTTATTTTAGAGACAATTTTTTCTGTAACTGTTTTGAATGAAAAATAATTGAGGATTTTAGTTTTAGAAAAGTGTTGTTTGTTTGTTTGTAAAAATGTTGCTAGGATCAGTTACTATGGATACAATTCAAAGAGCACTAGTTTCTGTTGCTTTAGAAAATAACAACTCGTGCAAGCGCTCGTCGTTATTTTCGTCGCCACTGAAACTCGTATCTGAATCGCAAAAATTATTGTCGGCAATATTTTAACCTCTCGTCTTATTATTACTGAAAATGTTGAGTTGATTTTTTGTTGGATAGTTGTGTTTGTAGGGTGGTTATTCCAACATTTTCGTACATTGACCTTACTTCTTCATACTTTAATTCTCATCCAAAAGCGAAAGTACTGTATTTTATGACCAGTTTTAATTTCATGAGTTTTTCTTTACGTATAACTTACCACTTTACGGGGATGCCGTTTCTGACTCCCATATGGAAAATTTGTTTTTTTTTTGTATAGATGATAATTTTGTGGGACTACTGTGTCTTCATCTTCACAAACTGGCGTTATTCCTTTATGAAGAAAAACTGTCACTAAATCAAAACTGGCTATAAAATACAGTACCTTTGCTTTTGGATGAGAATGAAAGTATAAGGAAGTAATATTTATTTACAAAGATGGGGACATAACCGCCCCTCAAACTCGAAATTTAAAATTTTCCGGTATTAAGGTCATGAATGAGGTATTTCCCTGTTTGTTTGTTACTGCTCAAAACGACTTTTACGACCTTAAAGCAATTTGGGGATAGTCTAAATGGGTCGTTAAGACACGTTAATCTTTAAAAAATTAAAACACTCTAATCACTCTTTAACTTGCTGTAACAGACGATTGACCGGCTATTTATCAGGGAGAAGGGGGGTGCGGTTCAACACGATGTATTTTAGAGCGGGATACGGTCGCAATAAGGGTTGATTGTAATAAAAATAAGGGGGGAAATTGAGTGCCACGAATTTCATTAATAGAATGGGGTAGAAACTTTTCGGCCGGCCCTCGTAGAAATTCGAAGTAAAAAAACCGACGCTTCACTTAGACGGTCTTGTGCGACTTTCTGGCTGCTTGGGGACCTACCTTGGTTTGTCTGCTAGCTCCGCCGGTTACCTTGCAATTAATACATCCAAGAAAGAATATTACAGATATATAAACACATATACGTATCATAAATAAAAGTCTACGGAGTTGAAACGAATGCAAATCTATTAAAATTTAAGTATGTAGGTAAATATTTCACATGAATAGTTGTGAAAGGGGTTAGTAATTCTATAATTTACTTAGCTAACATAGGCATGACACAAAAAGTACATTGGTTACATTAAAACAACAGTGGTGAATAATCCGCACAAAAATTCTGAGTTATATGACGCAATACTGATGACAAACTACTCTAAAAGTAGGTCCCGCGCATTGGTTCCAAATATGGCTGTTGCCACGTATACATTACGTTACTTTAATGTCAACACAAGCGCATCGCATATACGCTCTAAAATTACAGAAACGAGAAAAACAAGTAGTTGACAATACCTGAGTGATGTCCGGCGTTGCTGTTGATTGATGCAGCCGAAAAGTCTTATCGTTTCGTCCGAAGCATTTGTAGATGGTTAAAGGACAGCGCCGATTGCTGGCCGTCGAAACGACGTTATCAAACGAACTCCCAAAAGGCCGGGTTTGGCATGGTCCTTGTAACGACAAGCATTGGGAAGAAAGCAAAACGACACCTAATTACCACAGTTCCCTAGATTTGGCATGTCGAAAAATCTCTCTCTCAGAAATATTCCAAAGCGTTAATTGCACACACAGTGCTACAATACAAGGGAGAAGATTGGCTTGGCCATAACATATACACGCCTAGGGAAGTTTCTCTGCACACAACCGTACGGTAATAGCTTCAGACGATGAGTCTTTTACAACGAAACGCCTTACAGAAAGCATACGAACAACGGCTTTATATAAGTTTAGAAGACACCCCACGGCGGCCGAAGCTGAACCACTTCGTAACGCTGCTGGGTTAATGCCTCCAGACGCGGTCGGAATAGAAGGGGTGCGGGAACGGCTTGTTTTCTTTGTCATAGAAGAAAATACTTGTCACCTTGAAAGTATTCCATACCTAGTCTTAAAAATCTCCCATCTTGCTTGTTTATGAATATACAATTGTTATTTTGTTCTTTATGTCAGCCCCTACATATATAATAGTTGCGGCTTTTCTATCTTTTTTGTTAACGTTTTTCATAGCTTCGCGTTAAAGGTGCCTAACGTTGATTTCTTTAAAGACAAATTATGAATAAAGTTGAACCATGATAAAACTATTAGTTTAAACTTTGTTTATTTATGCTTTTTTATATACATTTTTGTTGAGCCCTTCATTTTTGCGTTGAGTACTCTGACGAAATATGTCAATTGGTCAATTGGTTAGTATTAGTAGGATACTTATTGTTATTTGAACATTGTAATTGGTAGTTTTTTACTTTTTGTTTGAAACATAGCTATGGTCTTTAGTTTTGATTTGTTGCAAATATTATTATTGTATGCACGATGAAAGTTTGAAATCGCTCGTCTGCCGTTTGTGTACAATTCTTGCGATTTCTTTACGGAAAGCCCCGAATGTTCTCTGAAAAAGTATTTCTGCGAGTACATACATATAAGACTAGAAATAACAACGCGTTTGCAGTGACACCACCGCAATAGATAGTCATTGCAATAATATTCACACCGACTCTAGTACACGATATAGATATTTATCTACTCCAGTGGGATAAGTAACGCATTACGTCACTCATTTGACACTATTTCAGTTACGTAATGAAGCTCATTACACCACTCAGTTATGTAATGGTTTCATTACGCAACTGAGTTGTGTAATGACTTCATTACGTAACTGAAATAGTGTCAAATGAATGACATAATGACATTTGCCTACTAAAATAGTTTTGAAAATGACAGATCTGACATTTCTCTTAATGCACTTTTCTCAATTTTAGGCAGTCGTAGATAAAATTTTGTACAATACATGTGTGATAATGCATCATTAATAAACTTGTGTGCTTACATAACTCGTGCTACGCACTCGTTTGTAACTTACACACACGTATATTAATGATACTGTTATCCCACTTGTATAGTAAATAACTATTATGCATTAAGGGAGATATGAATAGTATGTTTTTTCCCTGAGGTTGACATGTGTTACAGACTGAGGGTCTCTGGCCTGAGGTCTGCAAGTCAAACAAAGGTAAAATACATGAATATCTCCCGTGATGCATGCAATATTTTATTTACTAGCATATTAGTCAAAATAGTATGAAATTTCAAAATGTCATAATGACATTTAATTAAAATTAGAATAACATCAACGATTGCCTTAATGTATGGTTGCCAAAACGTTGCCTATAGTTGCATGGTTGCTATGAGTTTGAGGGAGAAATAATTTGAAAAATTCCTTGGGAGTTAGGAGTAGCTGTTCATATTTTATATCTATGACGAAAATGTACAATATCATGTTGCTAGTAAATAAGAACATAACGATGCTGATGCAGACTTTTCGAAAATACTTTAGAGCCGATGCTAACACAGTGACAACATAGGAGTGGGTTATAAATCCATTTCAAAACGTTCCCAATGAGCTTTCTATTGAAGCAGAACAACGTCTAGACAACGTCAAATTGTGAAAGAAAAATACACTTTGCTGCTAAATCATTTGCTGATTTTTTTCACTTTAGTTAATTTAACTCTTCTTATTTTCTTTCATTTTATTTTAACATAGTAATTGCGAAAAATGTATCCTAATACATTTAATGTCATTTTAACAATACATATTTTCCTCCAATTTCCATGTTGTTTGTGTTATTTGACATTGCAGCTCATAAAATTTCGCCTCTGCCCTACAGAGCTGCGCTCCACGCGTTTGCACTCACTGCCTTAGACTGCCAATCATTTACGATGAAATTACACAAAAATGTAATTATTTACCACAAATATTGTTGGTTTATGTAAGAATAGTGAATAAATTTTCTGTAAGAGGAAGGCAACTTACATTTGTGAATTTTCCAGAGACAAACTCCACGGCTTTGTACTAGTAGATGCTTTTTCTGAGGATAGTAGCCATCTGTTGCACATGTAAGCATGTTATTATTGGTGGATAACTTTAATTTTGTTTTGTTTGTCTCATATTCAGTACTGTAAGTGATGGTGAAGTGAAACCATTCATTCATTTTTGGTTCGTCGGATGTCATCTGTCAAAACTCTGTATAATAATATATACCGATGGGGCCACAATTATATATAACAGCAATGAGATAACATGAATAAGAAGATAACACATATTGCATGAGTAAGAAAGAGATAAACATAGTAGCAAATATACGAGTAGGCTTGAAGCTTACTTTAATTATGACATATGTCAATTAATTGTGCCTACTAAAATAATTTTGTTGTATGGTCATCTCTTTCTTACTCAAGCATTTTATTTTGTTGTTCATGTTATCTCATTGCTGTTATATATAATTGTGGCCCCATCGGTACATTAAATCAATTAATTAATAAATTGTTACACTTTCTCTGGACGATTGGTTAGTTCCAAACAGAACTTCAATATTTGTACCGTTGATTCCTATTACGAAACAACCTTCATTTGAACCAGAATTTTCCGCATTACATAAATATATGATTGCTGGATGTCGACCACGTAGCGAGAGACTAACAGTAAATGCCTTTTGTGAGAAGCTTCTTAAGCGGGTGGCATTGGCATTTGAAGACACATTTATTGGAAACTCTAAAATTAACGCTTATAGAAACAACGAATATGCATTAGATGCTATTGCAATATTACCTTCCCACCGGTAATCTGTCACAGGTTTAAATGGAAAATTAAAAGCAGAACTGAGAGACCATCCATCCGGTTTCCAGTTGCGGTCTACATATTTTTCATAATTTTCGTATGTTTTGGACTCAGGTAGATAATATGATGCTGAAATGGTTAACTTGTTAAATAATCATACTGTAATTATTGTGTGAACACATACGTTTTATTGCATTAGAATCCATTAATGGTGTTAACCAAGTCACAGCCGATTTTGTTAAATTTCCTTCGAGTATGCATGTGAATTCAAAGGCATCTTCGTATTCTTCTACCAAAAGACTAACATTTGTTTTTCTAGATATGGTGCAGTCAACAGACACAAAAATGTTGATACACAATACTAACCTGCAAAAATATAAAAAAATCTATACTCTTTAAAGTTGGACACATTACTAGTAATATGTTCATGGGAATACAAAATATACATATAGGTATACATACAGATCTAAATATTTAAAAAATAATTGAGATTTATTTAAAGCAATATTTATAATGATGATGTCTATTTTTCCCTTAGGTTGAAAGTTGTTATGACTGACAATATTTTATGTTTAAAAATATGAAATACGTAGAAGTTCTGCTTAATAAAACTTTGTAAATAGAAATCTGGAACATGAAACATATTTTAGTAAATTTTAATTAAATAGTATGAACGACGGCAGCAACTATTTTATATATATGATATACAGGGTGATTCATAATGGGTGGACCAAACTTCAACAGTTGGTTGGGAAGGTAATTTTGAATAGAACATATGTCGTATTCTATTTAGTTACTTAACTACAGGACATCAAAGTTTTATTAATGTCGTAGTAAATTCACAATATTAATACATCTTTAATTTCAAGTTGACAGCGATTAAACAAAGTAGCACAATTGTTTACAATATTGATAATTGTGTCATTTTCAATTAGTTTCAAATAACCAAAAAAAAAGCCAAAATTTTCGAGCTTGTTTCGGTTTTCGTCATTTTTAACCCCAAAGAACTGTTTTTTCAGTAAAAATGTTTATACATAGTATTAAAGTAGAGGAAATTTGAAACACTTTAAGACCAAAACGGTTTCATTAGACATAATAGTTTTCAAGATACAGCTTTTCAAAGTTTTAGAAATCTTTCACATTTTACCATTTATATCGAATTTAGTTTTTTTCTACTACAGAAAATCAGTTTTACGAAAGAAATAATGGCATCTAGTGTTAAACTAAAATGAAGTACATACGTACCTACATTTCTGTGAAATTATATTATGTGGGTACATCTACGGCAAAATAAGTGGGAACTTTGGCACGAATTTAGTGATGGTTTTTTATTCATTTTTAAGTTATTTTACGATCTCATAGTGACTTAAAATATTGTTAGACAAGAGTGGATAGTACCTTAAAACCAAGATAGCTATCATTTGCTAATTAGAAAAGACAGGCAATGGAATGGGAATGGTGTACCTTCAGAACATATGCAATGAAGTTGAAATGTACCTCAACATTACCTCTGAAACAAGTGAGCAACATGTTGATATCATATAAAGTACGTTTTTTTCCTATAAAAATTTTCAAGGTCAAAGAATTTAGGGTTTATGTTGGCATAACTTGGATTCCTTTAAAAAATATATGTTGGCAAAATTTGTTTTAGTAACTTTATAGAACTAAAAATTTGTGGGAAATTTAAAATCTGGCATTAAAGTTCTATGTACATCAAAAACTCTTGCTAAGCTTTCGTAAACGTCTTCTGCTGGTGTGTTAAGATGCAGATCCAATAGTTCCTCTGCACACTTCACTATATTTAATTTTAAAAGATTCTGTTTTCACGCGTATTCAGTTTCAAAAAAAAAACTGACAATTTAATTTTAAATGACAAAGTGGCAAAAGTCGTTTACAGAAAAACCTGACGAAAATAAATTTTCTAATAATTTAAAAAAAGCAGTTTTGCCAATTTTATCTTGACCTTGAAAATTTTTATAGGAAAAAAACCTACTATATTTAATACTAACTATATTCCTAGCGGCTATGAGTGGGAAGGTCACAGCCTAAGTGAGACAGACAACCAACTCTTCGATGTACGTATGTGGTGAGCTGTGCGCAAGCGCGTCGTCCGCGCGGTGGGGATTTGAACCTCACGGTCAAGTTTAAAATTCGCTTCTAAAGGCGGAGTTCGAATTTTCAGGCATGCGCAAGGGACGCGTAATATTCAGAGTTAGACTATGTCGGCGCCGTAATGTTTTCGGCCGTTCAAAGGTTCTGCTAGCAATATAGTTCTTTAAAATATATGGTTGATATGCGACCTTCTCGTATTACGAGAGATGACGCAGATACAGCGAAGTTCAGCCACTGGTTATCTCAACACCCTCCATTTCCTGAAACGAAATTGATCCTGTCAATAAGCAGTGGACTTGTTGGAGGTGAAAGTGTAAGCTGCCACATGGCTCTACAGATTGGAAGGGAAAATATGTCGAAAGTTGTTGGCGAAAACTTCGAACATGTGAAATTCAAACGCAAAAATAAGGTGGTGTCGCTTTCTTCTGCTGTCAATTCTGCTACTGTTGGTGATAGAAAGGTGACTATCAATCCTCCCACACTGTTCCACAGGTTGTGCATTTTGAAACAGACAGATGAAAATTCGCTTACGAACTTTCACCTTTTCCTGTCATTCTTCAATAAAGAGGGAATGCGGAAGAGTACTAAGTCTTCTTTGTACTCAGCCTTCACACCTACAGAAGTGGATGAGATCTAAGGAATAACCAAATTTGTGGTAGTGGACGGTGGACATCTGCTTCACGAAGTTGTGTGGCCTCGCAGTGCCTCTTTTGGTTCGATAGCTGCAAGGTACATACAATACTTGGAAGCACACTACAGCTCACATGTAGCAGTAATTTTCGACGGCTATCCATCAGATACTGCCCCAAAAAACACCAAGAGCTCTGAACGTGTTCGCCGAGCCATTCTCATCCCCTGATGTCATATGCGACGAAACAACTATTGCTCAAGTTTTACAAGATACATTTTTAGCAAATGAAAGAAACAAAATTCGTTTAATTCACTTGCTAAAGACACGCTTGGAAAAAGCTAAAGTGCAAGTGCAACAAGCAGTCGAAGATGCCGATACACTTAATGTGACCACTGCCATTTTTATGGCCTCTCTATATGACATTGTTATGATTGCTAGTGAAGACATAGATCTGCTAGTTCTCCTTACAGGATTGGCAAAATGTCAGCCTAACATATTTTTTCAAATATGTGGGAGAGGAAAAACTCCAGATGTTTTATATTCTACAACTTCCTTGAAGTATGCGCCATCGGCTGAACTGATACTTTTTCTTCATGCGTTTCGTGGCTGCGATACCACATCGGTACTTTTTGGCTATCAATACACGGAAATTAACAAAAATAGAAAAAACAATTATAATAAGCTGATATTTTCTGGATCGACAGTTAATGGGGGTAGCAATACAGGATCGAAAAGTTCCCATCCCTAACTGGTAAGCTTCATTCCTTTTTCACCCCTATAATAACACCGCGCTGGTTTTTCTATAATATCTTGTAAATGCGATGTTCTACGACAAAAATTGAGGTATTGAAAAATACTCAGAATTAAATTTTCTATAAAACATATCCTATAGGTCATTTGCAGATTATTAAGGGTTTTTACGTTAATCGACCGCAAACTTAGGGGTAGGTAACAAAAACGCTTTTGGATGGCAACACAATATTTCTCCAGCCTTAGTAATATTCTGTTTTGTAGCATTCGGTTAAATTATATAGAATTTAATAAGAACCAAATATAATCATTAGCGATTCCTAAACAAAGCTCGTTTCCACACCACCCAGGAGGTAGAGTTTGCCGGCGCGATTTTTTACTTCCTTTTACGATAAAGGAAGTATTGGATTTACCCCAAAAATTCGAAATCTTCACGTTTTATAGTCCCCTGAACCCAAAAAACATATTTATGTTTTTATTGGTCTGTCTGTCTATCTGTGTGTGTATGTGTGTGTGTCGGTTTGAGAACAGAATATCTTAAAAACAAAAAGAGGTATTAAATAGAACACCCGATATACACTCACCGGCAAAATTAGAGGAACACAAAAAAGTAATATTTTGGGATGTTCTGTAGCATTATTTAACTGAATTATGTTTTAAGCTTTAATGTTAGCAATACACACCTTCCGAGAATAACAATTAACAATATAACAGATGAATCTACCTAATTCAAACAGTTTACTGAGTACAATGAAAAACTTCAGAACAAAAACAATTGTCATCTCCTTATAAAAAGTTTTTTTTAAATATAATATTAAACATATGGGTGTAATTAATAACGCATGTTACCCCCACGAGCTTCATACGCCTATTCATACTGTGGATGATGCCATCGATGGTTTGTTGAGACAGAGTGTTCCACTCTGTCACTAGTGCCGTCTTTAGCTCATCTAGGGTTTGTACCGATGAATTTCTGGCCCGGACCCGTCTCCCCAATATGTCCCATATGTGTTCGATGGGATTCATATCAGGAGAACGTGCTGCCCAATTCATGGCATGAATACCAACTTCGAGTAGGTAATCCGAAACACAGCAAGCAGCATAGGGGCGAGCGTTATCCTGCATTAAGACAAAATCCTCCCCTATAAATGGGGCAAATGGCACAACATGATCTTGCAGAATGTCTGTAATGTACCGTGCACCTGTCAGGGAACCTCCTGCAATAACCACTAATTCCGTAGGTGCTCCCAAACATATCCCACCCCAAACCATAAATGAGCTTCCTCCATATGAGACTGTGGGGACAATGGCACATTGTAAATATCGCTCCCCTCGGCGTCACCACACTTTCTCTCTACCATCAATCACATCTATGTAAAAGCGGTGTTCACGCGTAAACTCCAATCTTGCTGTACGATGCCGTACGTGGAGTTTTGGCCCTTTTGCAGGAATTTTGAAAGTTAGTCCAACCTCGTTCAGTCTTCTCCTAACTGTTCTTTCACTTACACTTACGTGACGCACATCTTCTAAGGCATTTGTGGTCTGAACAGCCGGTAAACGTCGACTTCTGAGAGTCTGCAGTGTAATAAAGCGATCATCCCTTGCAGTTGATGCTCATTTCCTACGTTGGCCACGTCTATGTGTGAAAGAACCGGCCTGTCTAAACCTTTTTACATTGCGATGTACAACAGATACCGATACTCCCAGGATTCTGCTGACCGATCTGTAAGTGTAGCCATTTTCGGCCATTGTTAGAGCTCTAGCGACATCAGTTGCCCTTAAATCGGGCATTTTTTACAACAGAAAACAAAATTGTTGTGTATTGACTCCCAAGTAGCTTAAGCTTCAGTGCTGTAGGTCGATCCTGGGCCTAAGTACTTAACCCTTGGTTGAGGTTGGTTTTCCTTTCCCTTCCTTCTTCTGTGTCATTCGCTTTCCTGTCTCCCACTCCGCATTTTTCCGAGGTGTTTGCGTTTCGGGTGCATCTTTGTTGCAACCTGACGTAGCCTTTCCTTCCACCGGCGCAGCTCACGTCATCTTGCAGCGACGGAAGAGGTTGGTGTCTAGTTGTCTTCGATGATGCGCTTGGACTTACATGTTCTCTCCTTGTCTACTTCTTTAAATCCTTCGTTCCTTCCCTTCGTGTTTCCTTCCGGCAGGCATAGTTTTTTTTGTCTCTTAGGGCGATTTCTTTTGTTGGCATTTGTATGGTCGGGTAAATCTGGAGTGATTTACCGTCCCTTTTGTGGGGGGAGGATTTGTTACGATACTTTTGGAGTGTCCCCCGTAGTATTGAACTTTCGCTAGCTGAATTTTTGAACTTAAATATTTATGGTTGGCTTTTGTCAATTTTTTGCATGCTTTAAACTAGGTATAATTAGCTGTATCTTATTTTTAATTATTTTCCTATAATTATCAAGCAGTTTGGTAAGCAACTCTTCGAATAATTACCCATATTATACTAATTAAATTTATTTTGGTCATATTCCTACAGATATTTGTATATGGCGCTTAGGCAACCCCTGTTGCAAATTATTCTGCACTATTCTATTTGTTGCTAGATAAAGGATATCATTTCTTGCAGTCACACTTTTCAAGCTGGTTTTTTCGCATCTTCTGGCCCAAAAATTTTGGAAAGTTTTGATAACTGGTAGCTGGTGGATTTTTGAGCTTTTTCCCATTTTAAACTTGGTGCAGGCTGCTAGTGCCTCGGCCGTATGCTTAAATTTGTGAGCTAATTAGTATAGCTCAGCTCCGTTTTGATTTTTCGGAGGATCTGAAAAAGCACATGTGCCCTTAAGACGTTCGTATTTGATTTGGTTATACTTACGTCCTTCGCAACTGCGGATTCGTTTGAGGCCGGCATTGTTTCTGCCCTTTCCTCTGGCTCCATTCCAGCGTGAGGTAAGATAAGGCCAGTTTCTTCTTATTTGCGACTTATTTGGGCGTTGTGCGTTATAGCCATTTACTGTGGGATGCCATTTCCTGTCGGCTACGATCTTGGGAGAGTTTGGACGCTTCCTGCGAGAGGTTGGACTCCTATCTGAAGAGGCTTAGCATTCCTCGTTCGGCTGCTCTCCGCGGGCACCCAAACCGTCGATTCGGGCTCCTGAAATTAGCGAGTAGTCAAGGCATTCTGCAATTCCCTGGGAGCTACGCTAGAGGGTGTAGCACTGCACTCACCTGCGACACAATCACCGCTTCCTCGATCCGCTGGGCCTCCCGCTGTGTCTGCCGGAACCCCCGTTGCTTCTGCCGTCGTCGGCCCCCCCGCGAGCCAAAGGTTAGGAGCCGACATGTTTTTTTTCTACAGGCAAGAAACTGATTTAGTTATCACTCCTTGTGCTTGGTGTAATCTTATAGTTAGTTATTAGAATCTCGTCTCGTTAACAGATAGGGCATGTATGATATTTTTGGCATAGCAATGCTTCGTCTAGTTCAGGGGTGGCGAACCTTTATTCATCTACGTGCCATTTTTTCTAAAGAATTGTTTAATGAGGCCATGACGTGCCATCAAACAATCTTGACTTGGTGATTAATGGGGAAAAAATAAAACTAAAGACTATCAACTTAAAACTCTTTATTTGCAACAAAAAATATACATTTTGTACAGCAATTGTGACGTTATGTTTATTTAAATAAAAGAAAAAATTCGTGCGACTTCTGCTGTTGCAAATTAGATGCTAAATAACTTTATTAGCTCCATACTTTTAGCAAAATGCAAGCTGGACTGAAGTCATCTGAGAAACGGCTTCTAAGCGTGTCTTTAATGTTATTAATTTCTGAAAATAATGACTCACAAGCATAGGTAGATGAATATATTGTTAAGATAGCAAAAGCCAGCTTCTTCAGACTGCTAAATGTGTCTGGAATTGAATTCCACGTTTCCATAATTTTGATATTGGCATTTTTACTTATATTACCTGATACATATAGTCTTTCTATTTCATTTTATTCCAACTCTTTCCTTGTTTCGAAAAATTTTTGAATCCATATTGAACTAGACTGGAAATCAATCAGCTGCATTTCAATTTCTTCAATTTCCAACCAATCAAATTTGGCCAAGTTCAGTTTATCAAGTGAAGTTACATCAGGATATATAATAAATTTCAGTATTTCCGATAATTCTTTAACCTGAGAAAATCTCGTTGAAAATTTTTTGATTGAAGAATTAATTACCGAATTAAACTTTTCAGTGACTTTTGCTTGGTCTGGTTTTTCATGTAAATCCAAATCTCTGGAGATTTTTTTCAAGTTTGGGAAATACTTGTAGTTTTTGGTAACAATATCGTTACTGAAAACTTGCAGTTTAGCTTCGAAAGCATGCATGAGATCTATTATAACAATGATTGTTTTATTTGCGCCTTGAAGCTTCATGTTCAATACATTGTTAAATATAAAATGTTTCGATTAGGTACCTAGATTCCTTAATTACTGCCGTGCCTAAATTATTTTGTGGCGTGCCATCAATGGCACGCGTGCCAATGGTTCGCCACCCCTGGTCTAGTTAGATGTTAGTGCATGCTTTTGTATAATTTTAATGCGTTATTATGATAGGGCTATTGCAAATTTCGAGCGCCCATTTTGTGCAGGCTACTGATCTTTATTGAATCTTTAATCGAGCTTACCCGAATTGGTAAAGACAGCTCTGCGGCTCAACCCTGTAGGAGCCTTCGGTTTTGAATTGGCCCCGAACCACGGCGTCTCCGTGGAACCTACGAATTTACAGTTTAAATTAGCCCTCATGTTGCTGCCTTATTTGCATTCGTGGGCAGCCTGGCGAATTAACATCAGAACGCTTACTAGAGTTCTGTTTAGGTGGTTCCGCTGCTGAGGACTGGGGGTTTGTCGGCCGCCGCGCCCCATTGAGCTCCCCTGCAAATTGTATGTTAGGTCATCCGCGCTAGTATTTCACTTTTAAGGCAGTACTTACCGCATGTTGCCTACGGTTTGCTCGATATCCTCGGGTTTATTTCGACGCCATTTGCATGTCGATCGCTGAGGTCTGACGTCATATTTAGCGTATAGTGGCTAGAGAACCGATTACGGTAGCCGATTGTCTTACTTTGGAGTCGCGTGAACCCGTTAATTATTTTGTCGGAACTCTGTTTGCGGCGTTCGCGATTTTTCCGCGTTATTGTAATTTATTTGCGAGCCTCTACGTAGGTACAAGTTTGCCGAAGGTTTATTCAAGCGATTGCTTTAGCGTTCATTTATGTACCTGATGTATTTACACTGAGAAAACTGCTCTGTCACTATATGGACATAAACCCTGTGTTACGTTACTTTTGGAGTGTCCCCCGTAGTATTGAACTTTCGGGTTAAAAAACAATGTTTTTCCGCAACCGTCTTAAAAGTCATTACTACCAAAATCTGTCAATGGAATTGACGTTTCTCTTACTGACACAAGAAGTGTATATTGCTATGCAACACTTTTAGTTTCTAGGATTAATAGTATTTTTCCCGCTGCTGATCATGTAAGTCAGTGATACAGCCTTAGTAACAAAACGTGTAAGTCGGTGATTATATTTGTTTGCTCCTTTCCCTTGACAACGGAACTTAATATTATTATTAAGTCCCTAGGATAATAAAATTAGCAACGCAAGATGCAGACTTACACGTTTTGTTTATAATTGCAAGTATTTATGGGACATGTGACAAACCAAACGATTTTTTCAAAAATCTAGGCAAATATCGATAAGCAGCGGAAAAATTTAATAAGATAACTCGAAATGTATCGCCTATTAACATTTTTGGCAGGTAACAAGCCGCGGCTTTACCTTGGCTTGTACTTGCCTACCTCAAGTGTTAAAAGGTCCTTACATTTCTTGTTACTTAAATAGCTATTATTTAACAAGCATATAATGTAGGCTATATTACACGAGGATAAAATCATCCAAGTGTAAGATATCCATTATATGCGAGTCAAGTACAATATTTTATAGACAATTATATAATTTTTGATAACTAGGTACCTAACTGATTTTTTATTAATAAATTTAATCAAATTGATAATATTGCTTACAGCAATTCTGGTTGCACTGCTAAAGTACGAACATGAAAGAGAGACTCAAATAGGCCCAGAATTGGTCTTCTATTTATTGTAGCGATAAGTCACTATTAAACATTAATAATTACACAAGATATGATTAGCAATAACTGTAATTTGATTAGCAGAGGTTAGTATTTGAATGAAATAGCATCGGCAAGGTTGCGTTTAGATTATTATTCCATATTTCTGATCGTTATGGCAAATGCATCTAATTGACTGACAGGTTAATATTGTAACGTTACCACAAGATTATGAATTTGCTTAGATATAGAGGTGTTTTGATGCGGTACAAAAGTTTCAGGCAGCGTTTAGTGTTAATTTTATTATGCCAGCAATCGGTAATGCTGCTGAAGGGTAAGAAAGCGGTGTAAGAAGATATAAGATGCAAAGAGCATGGAAATGCAACCTAAGAATATAAAAAAGAATCAAGTGAAGTGCTAATAAACGTGTGAAACTACTACTGATTAAACATAAAGTGAAAAAAACAAACAAAGTGAGATTAGGGAGTTCCAGAATTGACATTTATGGAATAACAATTTAGTTATTAAGAAAAAACATTGCATAAACTTACTTGAAAACAATTGTAACATGTTGCTAAGATACCTAGATGTTCAATTATCATGGTTAATAAGGGAAGCTGATTTTAAGATTGGCTCGCAAAGTTGAATTGATTATTTACATTAAAAGTTAATATTTCTGCCAGTTGGTTTTATTTTAATCACTAGTATGCAGAGTCCATTTGTGCGAATTTTCACAAAGTTATGAAGTGCTATCTAAGAGAGAATTGATCCTGAAGTTTTGCCCACTTGATTTTGATTTCTGGATCATATTTTGGCGAGTTTTGTGTCAACGACAAGCAAATAATAGTGTACAGCATGTAGATTGGGCCTTTTATGTGGCATACAACCAGACAGCAGCAGCGAAAAGGGAGCTCCAAAAGGTTTTAGCAGTGTCGTCCAGCTAGGGCAGACATTGTTTGAGGTCCAGAAAGAAGCAGCAGCCGCCAGGGACCTTCCAGAAGGAAATTAGAGCCGTGTGTCACTAAATTGTGCAGAATCCAAAAAAGAATTTGGCCATCAAACAAACAATTGCCAGTCCGCGTCCCCTGATGACGTCAAACAGAACAAAAAAGGGTTAGCTAAACAACTTGAACCGTTACATTACATTGCTATTTGTTTCCTGAGGTGGAGTTTTTATTTGTTGGTTAATTTGCGATCATTTTGTGCTGCGTTTTGTGCCTTTGATCAGTTCTGTGTTTACCGTCAATATTATAGGTTATCTGTCACTCGTTTAAAAGTGGTCATTTGCTCAATAAGAGTAAAAGTCATACTGTGTGTAACAACCTAACCCTTGGATATGAGTTCTCACATGCTAGCCGGAGCATTGACTTTGAATTTAGGTGTCAATGAATAAAATATAGGAAAGGCAATAGACCAATTATTATTGCAATTTAATAGTACAAA
The DNA here is from genome assembly GCA_940337035.1 of Agriotes lineatus. Taxonomy (NCBI): domain Eukaryota; kingdom Metazoa; phylum Arthropoda; class Insecta; order Coleoptera; family Elateridae; genus Agriotes; species Agriotes lineatus. The sequence goes on along the minus strand of CALNHX010000719.1, from coordinate 107,241 downwards.
TCAGAACATTTTTAATAAGCCCTAAGATACGCAGAATAATTCTTATTAAAATTAAAACTTTGTATTTGTTGGGATTATCCCATTTATTTTATTTATTATGATATCAAGGGATATCATAGGATATCAAGGCCTCAACAAATAGGGTATCATAACAAACTATTTAAAATTTAACATTCGATTTTTACCTATATAAAAGTATGAATGATAGAAGTAGCATCAACAGAATAATTTATTTACCTAAAAAAGTAATGATTTGTGTCATTTGTAGGCGTATTAGCAATATCAAAATTAGAAGCCCTAGTAAGCACATTGATTAGAAGCAGACAAACTATTAACAGAATTTGGATTCATTTGTTTCAAAATCTTTCTAATGGTGTGCGTTTTATTTCTCTTTGAATCAGCAGTATAACCTTAGACCATTTCCATCCTCTGTAAAATTTTAAAGCTGTCATGGTCGTTCCTTCATCAGCACATAGTGTGGTAGATGATCTTCGCAAACAATGTCTGGTGTATCTTTCTGGATTGGTTATTCCTAGAAATGCTGCTATTCCTTTGAGTACTCATTCTTGAACAAACTTACAAAAATTTTCGTGGAATATAAAATTTTATATTCCACTAGTGTAATATGAGCCGCTTTATGTATTTATAGTTTGATTGTATTTATTATTTGACAGCTGTAGATAATAGCTATTTTTCTATTAAGTGTCTATGTCTTCTAACGGAGAGATGGTTTTTTTTTTGTCGAGACCGAAGGTCGAGACAAAAAAAACCGTCGAACCGTTAAAAGGACCTTCGCGCAAGTAATATAAACAATGCTTTTTCTACAACTTATTTGAAATAGGTCACTTAGACAATACAAACTAAAACAAATATAAAAATCTATCAATAAATGACATGGTCAAGTCACCTTGTTGAGTTGCTAAGGAGACGTAGACATTTTTTCAAACAACCGACGTCATTGCGTAAAAATATTTGCTTGTACGGGTGCAATGTATAATTTCGTTTGAAAATAATGAGCAGAGCGAAGAGGACGAAGTTATGGCCGCCAAAGGGATTCCTGCTGAATTGATTCACGATGCGAAGGCAGCAATTGATAATTTACTACCAAGGAAGTCCAAATCGCTGTATGAAGAAACATATTCTTTATTTAAAGACTGGTGCCTGGATAAGAAGGTTCAAAGAATTACAGAAGATGTGATTCTAGCGTATTTAGAACAAAAATCCAGGCAATAGTACAGGCGCTAGGGAAATCGTTAATAGGGCTTTACGTGCAATTCTTGGTAACAGCATTTTGGGTTAATAAGTGGGGGGGGGGGGGGGCGTGCTCTGAGTCTAACTTTACATTTTCGGATTGATCGGAGAAATTGTTTTTCCACATATCGGAAGAAGTGTTGAAAACGGTTTTTTAGCAATTTCTCGTTTCCTGTTGCTCTGACGCTGAAATTGCATCAATACAAGTTTTTAGTTTATTAAATTCCTCACAACTTTTGGAAATACCTTTTTCTCGTGCGCTCAAAAATTCAAAAGTTGTTCCCCCATAAAGCCAAGAAATTAAGGGTTGAAAAGGGTTTTACGTAAATATATCGCTTTCAGTTAATCCTACGATAAAAACTACTCTTGTATTTTTTTGTAGAACAACTAATTTGCATAAAATTTGTGTAAAAATATTTTTTCATTTGGACAATTATTTACCGTTCCACAGCGCCGCAAATGTCGCAAGTCACGTAAACCGTACATTTAGTGTGCACCTTCGAACGGCCCTGTTCCTTTGAGTGTGTCGCTCCGACTGGTTTCTACACCACCTTTGAAATACAGCTTGTGGCGCGTTTTTTTACGTGGTTTCCCCTATAGGCCTAATCCACGAAGTGTATTTCTACACTTTCCATGGTCTTTTTGATGGGCCGGGTTCTGCATCGTCAATTCCAATCATTGCAGAATCGTCGATTTTCTCGCCCTTGTTAAGTTGTGTTTCCCTTGAAACAAATTCGGGAAGAGAAAATATGTCATCGTCGTAGCTGGTGTGGTATTCGTCTTCATCTGTAGCAAGCATTCTGGAGATTTCGTGCACGTTCTCACAAGATTCCCCGGCGCATATGGAGCAAATGGCGGTGCACTTTAAACCAGCTTTGCGGCAGCCACAAGCCTTTCCACATTTGGTCTTACACCTGCATAAAATTAATTTAATTATTGCAGTAGGCGCGGGAGGCTCAGTGCTAGGCACCGGTGTAAACGTACGGCCACGTTTCTTCTAGCCCCATCTTTCCGCGGGTAGAGTATAATTTCCAAGCTAGGTTTGAACTTGATGGTATGTTCGGAATGCGTGCACCCTGGCCGTGTCTTTTGTAGGTGGCAGGGATGCCAGATTAAACAGTGACTTCGCAAGGGATTTCGCGAAGTGTTTGTATCGCAGCAAGTTGATTGACTTGTCTTTATAGATGTCTCCACCGTACAACGCAATAAAAATTGCTCTCCCGTTAATGATATGATATCCGCGTCTACATCTTTCTGTACCAAGTGATTCACTGCAGATTCCAGGGTGTGTGTCTTTTCTAGGGTTTTAAGAAATTTTATTTTGCCTATACCGTAAGCAGAAAATGCATTCAAGAACAAGATATGCTTTGATACAGAATCGCCGTGTTTCACGCATGATATAGAGTTATGATGTTCCTTCGTATTCAGTTTTCCGGTCTTGCAAAGAAAAACACAATACAGTCTAGATTCAAAAAATGTATCAAATAACAGAATAACCAAATTGATTGTTCGTCACATGGTCAGTCTTGAATCGTTGGTTTTGAATATAAATTTTTATTTTGTTTAAGTTTAGTGACACTCTACCCGCGGGAAGATGGGGTTGAAAGAAAAATGACCGTACGTTTATACAGGTGTCTAGCACTGAGCCTCCCGAGCCTGTTGCAATAATAAAATTAATTTCATGCGGGTGCAAGACCAAATGTGGAAAGTCCTATGGCTGTCGCAAAGCGGGTTTAAAGTGCACCGCCATTTGCTTTCCGCCGGAGAATCCTGTGAGAACGTGCAGGATTCTCCAGAACGGATGTTGACGAATATCACATCAACTACGACGACGACATATTTTCTCTTTCCGAGTTCTTTTCAAAGGAAACACAACTTGACAAGGGCGATGAAATCAACGATTCTGCAATGAGTGGGATCAACGATGCAGAACCCGGTCCATCAAAAAGACCGTGGGAAGTGTGAGACTGTTAGAAATACACTTCGTGGAGTAGGCATATCGGGGAGACCACATAAAAAGACGCTCTATAAACTGTACCTCAAAGGAACAGTGCCGTTCGAAAGTACACACTAAATGTACGGTTTACGTGACTTGCGACATTTGCGGCGCTGTAGAACGGTAAATAATTGTTCAAGTAGAAAAATACTCATATACAAATTTTATGCAAATTAGTTGTTCTACAAAAAATATAAGAATATTTTTTATCGTAGGATTAACTGAAAGCGATATATTTACGTAAAACTCATTTCAACCCTTATAATTTCTTGGCTTTATGGGGTAATTTGAATTGTTGAGCGCTCGTGAAAAAGACATTTCTAAAAGTTGTGAGAAATTTCATAAACTACAAACTTGTATTGATGCAATTCCAGTGCCAGAGCAACAGGAAACGAGAAATTGCTTGAAAACCGTTTTCAAACTTTTTCCGATAGTGCGGAAAACAATTTCTCCGTTCTATCCGAAAACTTAAAGTTAGACTCAGAGCACAGCCCCCCACCCACCCATTAACACAAAATGTGTTACCAAGAATTGCATGTAAAAATTCCCTGGCGCCTGTACTACAAGTAAAGTCCCCAACCCTTTGGTCTACTTTCTCAATGCTGAAGAGCATGTTAAATGTGAAAGAAAATATAAATCTTGGAAAGTTTCCAAAATTGATTCCCTACTTAAAAAGTAAGAGTGTCGACTACCATGGGAAAAAATCTGCAATTTTGACAAAGGATGACATCGAAAAATTTCTGGCTGAAGCAGAGGATACAGATTATTTGTTGATGAAGGTAAAAATCTCTTTACCAAAACCACTGTATTTACATTATGTTTATTTGTTTGCAGACTGTCCTGATTTTAGAGGTCTACGGCGCTTGTCGCAGAATGGAACCGACAAACATGGAAGTAGGTGACGTAGAAGACATGGGACACATATTAGCCGTCAAAGTTGTTGATACCAAAACTCACAGGGATCGCACTTTTACGGTTTCGAGGTTTGAATATATTGCAATATATAGAAAATATAAAAATTTGCGACCATCATATACTACGAGCAGTCGCCTTTTCCTGAAGTATGCAAAAGGCAGATGTGTAAATCAGAACGTAGAAATAAATAAAATTGGAGATATACCCAGTCTCATTGCTGCAGTTTTGAAGAAAAATGACCCTAAGAGCTACACAGGCCACTGCTTCAGAAGGTCTTCTACTACTCTTCTGGCCAATGCTGGTGGAGATCTTTTGTCAATTAAACGACACGGAGGTTGAAAGTCTTCTTCCGTAGCGGAAGGATATATTGAAGACTCCCTAGATAACAAGACTAAAATTGCAAATAAAATATTGAACACGGCGTCCACCTCTGCCGAAGTTGGAATATTGAACACGGCGTCCACCTCTGGCGAACTTGGAAGCAAATCTTGTGCAACAATTGTGTCCTCATCGGAACTTCAAAACTTTAACATTAATGCTCCAGAAATGTAGTTTCTTATTTTGTGTTCCAATTTTGTAATAATAAATTTAAAATCTAGTGCGTAAAATTTTTTATTTACGATCTAGTGTGTGAAACGCAATTTCACGCACACTTCTTGAAACGTTAATGTCACTTTTATGTGTCAGTTGTAGAAAAAAGGACTTTTTTGTTCTACTGCATCGAAAAGTTATCAAGTTCGGTAGTAATAATCATAGCAACAAAAACTAATGCTGTTTTTAGTGGTCGAAATTGCCATTTTTTGATATAATCATGACGCATTCGACTTTTCTCAACCTCCTCGATTAAACTGTAATTTTTTTTAAGAGGAAAAAAGCGCTTCCAAACCATTACAACAAAAAATTATGTATGTAACTCGTGCGAAAGCGGACTTTCAGACTCACCTTATTTATGTACCTCTTTGAGCTCGCTTGACCATAAACTGCGGCTCGTTCAAAAGTCTTAATTTCGTACTTTTAACATAAATAGCCATTAATTCATATGAAATAAACGTAAGGTCTAACTGGTTGTCTATGGATGTACTTGTTATAATGGTTTTTAAATAAGAAACGTCAAAAATAATCAATCATCTAAAATTTTTAATATTTTGTACTTTTCTAGGTTAAAGAAAAAATAGTATGTATTATTAAGAATAAAAGTATTATTGTAATATACCTCAGTACAATGTAAAACATGTAAATAAAGCATAAGACACTTTAAGAAGAAGAAAAGTGACACTTTATTTGACAAGCAATTATGTTTGCAATCTACATTTTTGTATACAGGTTGCCTAAAATTGTACGGAACATGGCAATTCCATGAGTGGAAAACGTTCAAATATCAGAAGTATTTCTGTCATTCAACAGCACACTGGGATCACTATTAAATCAACACCTTACAAGAAAGCAGATACGGTTACCAAATTTTACTGTGATATAATGGTAAATGTTATAACGCTTACAACTCAATTTATACTTCCTATAATGACAAGCATACACATTTTACGGTCCACGGCAGTTGATTAGTTGCATCAAATTTAAAAAAGCCAATAATAATTACATGCGAACTAAATTTGTAACAGAATCTTTCAAAAACCTTGAACACAAAGTAGCAAAGTATCTACTTACTTTGGTAGGGGCTATTGAAATTGTAGATAATTTCCAAATAGCTGCATCGAATGTGCGGGGCAGCATAGGAAAAATTGTAAATGAAAAATTAACTAATGTATTGCCAAAGAATGAAAGCTACACTTTTTGGAAAAAATATAGCCTCTTAGAAGGCAACATGACCGAAACGTTGAATATTGAAGCATCATTTATCCCAAAATTTAAGTAGGCACCAATTAGGTATACGCGTAGGGTTTCGCAATTTTAAAACATATTAAGTGATCAAAGAAGAAGTTTTTTCAGTTGATAATCTAGAAAAACATTTGTTTATTAGCTACTATAGAAATGAATCGCAATACGTGTTTTATTGTTATTGTTATTTTTCAAATAACAACTGCTTATTTCTGTATTTGTTAAAAATATTTATTTTTAAGTTCAAATAGAATGTTTAGTTTGGTTTAATCGGAAACTATGTTTTCGTTTGCAATCTAAATTTTTATATACAGGTTGCATACAATTGTACGGAACATGGCAATTCCATGAGTTAGAAAAATTCAAATACTATTTGCCATAGGAGTAACCGAAATGGAAAATGCAGTAATTACTTTGGTAGCTAGGCAACAAGTACAATAGTACATGTAAAATCTTGCTTTCTCTTGGTAAAATGTATATTTATTACTACCCATCCCACTTATGCTCTATGTTTATTATAATTTTAGGCAACCAGTATATAGGGTTTTTAAATTTTTTATTGCAAATTTTTCATTTTTTTTGAGATTTTAGTGCCGTCTTAATGCTTATTTATTCATATTTTTAAGCATTTAAAGCGTTGTTTTTTGTGTTTTGTAATTAAAAGTCCGCACTCCAGTTATTATACTTCATTGATATGGAACAAACATTATAGTAGGTAACGTTTCAAAATATTTTTCAAATGAAATTTTATCACACCATTATGGAAAATAATAATAAGTAACTTTATTGTCAAACAAGCTAATTTTAAATTATTATACACGCACACCTTTTAAATTAGAAAGTACAATACTCATGATCGGAGTTAGAAAGTTACTAGATTTATGTAACACGTTTCAGTTAAATATTTCTTAATACATTTTGTAATTTTTTATGTTTGCAGCTGCTAAAACATATGTTTGTACCTGCATTCTTTTCTACGCACATCTGCACAGATCACGGACACCTGCTGTTTAAACGATCAATGAAGAGAATAAACTGTTTAGTTAAGTAGCATAGCTGGAGTAGAAATTTTTACATTGGTAAATTGTAGTTTATCCACACATTTCTAGGTCGCCGCACTATGCAGCACAATAAAACGAGAGAGACAATTGCTGCATATTCTTTGCCTCCAATGCCCCTCAAGACAAAAATAACACGTGCATGGATATACTCAAAAGCGGGCACTCTGTCGGTCGGTTTAAGGCGATTAGTTTTCGTTTTCTATTTGCATTTAGCTAAAAAAAAGTTTTCATGAGAACGGGAAGTAACTTCGATTACCATTTCTGTAAAGGTCCTTCAATACGCATACGTCCTAGCAAATATGATTGAATGTATAATTATAGGCAATACATTTGCTATTAAGATAATTGCCGTGGTTTTTATGATTTTTAAAACTAATCGCTTTAGCCACCGCTTGTTTATCCAATGGGACCGCTATAAAATTAGATATTTCAACTGATGGGAACAACTTTACAAACATGGAGCTCCAACCTCACAATTTATCAAAACAAGTTGGCTTCGTATTAATAATTACATCAGTGATTCCGCAAGAGTGCTCTGCCTAAGCGATTTAACAAACGTAAGTAAATAGCCGCCACAACAAAACACTCACGATGCGCTTTTTCAGGAAATGTGCAAAAACCGACGCCACTTAAAAAAATTCAGCAAATTCTGTTTTTAGGATAACTTTCTAACCTTATTTGGCTTCCCTGTTGCAAAATAGAACCCAGGCTTCTCCACAGCAAATCTCACTACGGACAGGGGCTCCCCCCCGTTGGCCTGCTGTAACAAGCGAGATACCTCTTCAAATGCCACCTGCAGCTTGCACCACTCCAAAACTGCTTACAACTCCGTCTTTGCCCCAGTCCTAGAGCTTTAGGGTTGCAATGAATCAAGGCAACCCTTCTACAGCCTACCCAAAAGACGCTGCACTAATTGTAAAACACTGAATTGGGACAAATGGGTATTTATTCATTTCTAATTGGATTATTTATGGGTAGCCAAAATAACATATCTCACAGCTTGGCTTCGCTTCCCCCTTCTTCTCTTGTTTTTATTCATCTTACATTGTTATTCATTATTTCTAAGACTGCTATGATTAGATTTTATGTTTCAATCAAGGCTAATACTATTTCTAATACCGTTTTTACAAATTATCAACTCAAAGATGCTTAAAATGTAATTGATTGCTATCATAATTTTAGAGGCTTTAAAAAAATGTTGATTGCATAATTGTACCTTTTCAAAATTCCAAAAAAATATGTCCTGACTTTATAATTCTATTTTCTTAAATTTTAGAAAATAACACTAACAATACCATTAAATGCGCTTAATTAACCTAACCTACTATTTACAATACTAACTAACTTCACTACCTTCCTTGAACAAGTCTAACTTCACACCATTGTATTCTGTTTACTGAACTTGTTAAAAAGCTTTGATAAAACAACATTTATAGTAAAGTATGATCAAAAATTGATCTCATCTAGTATGGCTATGGAATTTTTTCTTAATTTATGAATGCAACTATGTTTACACGTACATGTCAAAATTGACATTTGATTTTTAAGTGAGTTATAGTTTCATTCATAAATTAGGATCAATTCCATAGCCATACTAGATGAGATTAATTGTTGATTATACTATATTTAGTTATATTCAACTCCGTCTAATGGGTATATCATTGAAATATGAAAACACCTCCTTATCTTATCATTGTGTTCATTTTTCTGATTTATTCTATAAGGCCTTTCATCTGCCCATTGCAATTTTGCATAAATTTTCTCTTTCCTATTTGCTACCGTTAGTTTTTTAACGATGACCAAATCTCCCATCTTGAATTGCTATCTCTTCTTGATTTTCTTATTTTATTTTTGTTGATATTGCACCTGGCTTTTCCTAATTAATTCTCTCGCTTTTTCTAATAGCTGCCTGATTTCTACATTTTCTTCTGAATCTCTCCTAGGCCTTGCTGGTACCACTTGCATACACAAAGATACTGGACTTATTTGCGTTACTGAGTTTGGGACGTCATCAATGAAGCTTTCTACGCTAGGTAAAAGCTGTATCTATCTCTTATGCTGTTCGTGTGTTAGAATTCTCAGAAACTTCCTTGATGGTTCAGCTACATTACTTTGCCCATAACGATTACTACAAATACAAACTTTCATACCTTGTCTTTCCAGATTCTTAATCAGCCTTTGGTTTCTAAAATACGTGGCATTATCTGCGATAATTTTTTGCGGTGTGCCAATATTCTCCTGAAAACTTGCAATTGATCTAATTACATATCCAGTGTTGGTACTCGTTGCTGGAAATAATTTGATGAACTTAGATAAAGCATCTACCATTATTAACACATGTCTGTATCCGTATTACCCCGTGACTAAGTTGCTTAAGTAATCGATTGCTATTAACTCAAATGGTTCTTGCAAGCTGATGCTTTGAATGCGATTTTGGTTGTTGTAGTTCTTTTTTTTTTGGCGAATCAGCATACTTGACAGATGTTAACAAGGTGCTTTATAATTTTAATGTCGGTTTTTGCATAAAACATTCCCTGAACATTAATCATGTATTTCTCTCTCCGTAATGGCCATATGTGATGTGTAGCTCTCTTATAGTAAAAACTCACACTTTTCAAAGCAGTTTTTGATATTTTATCGATTTCTAGTAGAAGCGTGTGCTATTTTGAATATACCTGATTAAAAAAAGTATCTGCCGTTGTGTTATTACAATACCGACCGTTTGATTGAAAGAATTAGGCACACTTGATTGTTGCTTATAATATTATATGTTATATTATACATATAATTATGCCCCCATCCGTATTACGATATTTTATATATATACAGTGTGTCCCAGATCGAGTGGGATTGCATGGGTAACTTTCTTATCATTGAAGATGGAGATTTGGTTAAATGGGCAATGTTTTGCAATTTCATATGCTGATGTAAAATCTGTTTGAAAAAGTTCAGAATGTTGAACCAGTCAAAAGTTATTTAAAAAAAACTAAAAACCGCCATTTTCTTGTATGTCAAATATCTTTGTAAGTATAAGAGATACGAAAAAAAGTTTTATATAAAAGTCGCTGGTTTCGATGACACCAATTTAAAATTGGTGTCGAACTAAAATTCAAGATGGCTGCTTTTGAGGTACTTGTATCAACTTCTTTAAGTTAAATGAGCGCCATATTGGATTTTTATGTTACTGAATAGAACTTTTTATTCTCTTTTCAATGATCTAAGATAATGTATGATTGAATAAAAAATACCAGTAAAATTATTTGCTTTTACATTTTAATCAAGTAGGCTTACATGGATCAAAACAAAATTAGGTGAAATTTATTTTAGAAAATCTTTGTATGCAACTCCTATAATACTTAGTAACATATTAATTCAGTACTAAGTACTTGAACCACAAAAAACATCGTGATATTACTTTTTAAATGTATAATTTAGGGTTCCGGGTGGTGTAGCTAGAACAAGCATCCACGTTTGATCAGTAGAGTTAAGCAACGCTCTTTCTGGTCTGAACTTGGATGGGAGTTTTACGGCTGCCTCTGTCGGCGCCTCGTGGTACGGCTGCCACGGAAATAGTTGGTCCCGGCAGTCATAATACCATCATGACAGTCGTTAGTGGGGTTGGCAGTCCTCATAAATGTACAGCGACGCATATAATTGGCCTAACGGCTGTTGGCTGTGTGCGAAATGAATAAAAAATAAATAATCAAGTAGGTAAGCAGCTATGATGAAAAACAATAAGAAAGTTTGCGTAAAGTAACCCGTCGTGTCGTCAATTGGTGTCAACTCTGTTTAGCTAACTTTGGCCAGCATTTTGATCATTTCATGTGATTATCAGGATTATGTTTTGTTTTTAAATAAATGTTGTTTGTTTCTGTTTGGATCCATGTAAGCCTACTTGATTAAAATGTAAAAACAATTAATTTTACTGGTATTTTTTATTCAATCATACATTATCTTAGATCATTGAAAAGAGAATAAAAAGTTCTATTCAGTAACCTAAAAATCCAATATGGCGCCCATTTAACTTAAAGAAGTTGATACGAGTACCTCAAAAGCAGTCATCTTGAATTTTAGTTCGATACCAATTTTAAATTGGTGTCATCGAAACCAGCGACTTTTATATAAAACTTTTTTTCGTATCTCTTATACTTACAAAGATATTTGACATACAAGAAAATGACGGTTTTTAGTTTTTTTTTTAAATAACTTTTGACTGGTTCAACATTCTGAACTTTTTCAAACAGATTTTACATCAGCATATGAAACTGCAAAACATTGCCCATTTAACCAAATCTCCATCTTCAATCCCACTCGATCTGGGACACACTGTATATATATTATTATGATACAGCTCAGTGTTAATTACACTACGTTAGGCAACCATATAATTATACACTGGCTTTTTGTTTCTGTAGCATAAATATTCAATTCAATTGCCCTGCTCTGCTAGCTATAAGTATTTATTTCTTGTTTTAATATTTAATTTCAAATAATTTCTCTTTTAAAATTAATTAGAACATGAAAACTCAATCATCAGGGTTAGGTTCTTTCTATCTAGTTGTCTTATTTTTGCTTGTCATATTTAGAATAAATTTCATTTGTCATATAACCTTAAATGTCACTTATCTTGACTGAAAGCAAAATAATTCTATTACTTGTTATCAAATACGACCAACGTACATTATTTTCAATATGATTATGATATCTGACTTTATCTATCCTTTATAGTAAGTAATAACTTTTTCATTTAATTATTGTAAGTAATTAATATTGTTCATCTATTTCAGTTTTATTCTAAACTAAACTATTAACCAACCTTATTGACTCTACTAATTGCACATCCAGCATCGAAGATCCCCTTTGTACAACTATTCACCACACGAAAATGTCCTACTGCAACCAAATGTCAAACCAATTTACATCCGTCATATCTTCCAGAAAATATCCAATTAGTTGAAGACTCCAACCTCCTATTCTGCTAGTAAACTATTTTTTATGTTCTCCAACTAATGTTACTTCCTTTCAGGTTCCAATGTCATGACAATTCTACCTCTGCATGAAAATGACACCTCCAAACACCACCAATCACCCCGAACGTTTTCCAAGAAGATTCCTCAGGCTCCTACACTTGCAGTACCATACCAGTCCAATCCTTTTCACTCCTTCCCATAAATTGTATCAGTTCCAATAAAGCAGCTCAATCCAAATCTTAATTAAATATTGTAGTTTTCTGGTTATTTCTTTATAATTAACTGTTATGCACAATCTCTTCACTGATCATGTATTTCTATCACTTCAAAATAACAATTTTATATATTTCCACCACGTAGATTTGTTAACAGCCTTTTTATTTGCATACCACCAAAATTATTCATACAAATAAGGCATAATTTCAAATTTTATTGTCTCAAAAAGGTTTTTTTAAAATTCTGTGTACAGTTTTTATAAGTTTGTTATTCTTAATAATTTAAAACAACTCGCTTAACTACCATATTTCATTATTGATGCTTACTATATTTAATATACATTTGAAACCTACATACTTTGTTATAAATTTAATATTTTAATTTGGTCTGTCGTATCTGATATCAGTATTAAATAATTTCTATCTTTCCAACATTTTTACTTTATACATTAAAATATATGAAATTTATTCTTTCCAATCTCATTTCTTAAAATATAATCTCTATTTAAAATTTAATTCAAATAATCTTTTCTATTCTAAACTTTTATAAAGACTGACTTCAATGCTTTACCAAATTCTCTTATCATATTTTATTATCAAACCATATCCTCTCATATGATATCATAACAATATATATATATATATTGCTATGATTATAGACTTATGTTCGATTAATAATAATGGTTTTAACCTTAATAAAAAAGGAATAGCATGTATCTCAACTCAGGGGTAGGTTCTGAAATATCAAGTAATCTAATTGTAATTTGAATTATGTTAAAACTTCAATAAATTTGACATTTATGTCATTTGCAATTGCTTGTGCAGATAACTAATCAAGATCCTTTACAAATTATATAAAATTCATAAATCAATTCGTAAGTATGACTTTCTTTGTCTTAATGAACCAATTTTAAATGTTCTTTGTTACAGATAACATTAGCATGTATTTATTATTAACTAACCTGCAACGCTCAAACTTCCAAGTAGCTTGAATCAGCCTGTTTCCTTCAGTTCTATCTGTAAATAAACACTAATCACCTCACTTGTAAACTCGCTGCATCCATCACGTTGTCGACTCAAACTGTCCAGCTGTGAGTAGCCTCAAAATAATCTCGTTGTTTAACAATCCAAATCCTCATGTATGTTCCCTCAGTCGTCAGGAAGTTGATCTCCGTTCAATGGGACCCAGTCTGTTGTGACAAAACTCCAAACAGCAACCTCGTTCTAAGCTGGAAGATGACAGTTCTCCACCAAGTCCAAACACCCTCCGGCGCAGCACACAGAAACTCCAAGCAGCGTCAACACTCCCAAAAGAACGTCCAATCGCCAATCCTTTGTATTAAAATTCCAATCAATTATATCCAAATCGTTACTCTTACTGATGTTTTATTATATAGTTCCAATTAATAATCTTGATCCTCCATTCTTGCTATATTTTATCTTTGTATTTACTTGCACTCCTGTAGTTATACCATGTAAAATTCATTTACATTGTCGAGTTATATTTTTACTTCAGTACCACGTAAATTTCATGTATAGTCCATTTATCATGCCAAAATAGTTCTTAGATAAATAGGACTAGAGTATATTAAAGTTTATTAGTCGAAAAATACTTTACATTTCAGTTTTCAAGTTTGTTTATTTAATAATCCCTTAAAACATATTTTTCTCTCTCTTGACTACCATTATTTAAATTGAATGCCACACTCTAGACATTTTATATTAGGACTTTGATTCGTTATCCTGCAACATTAAGTTGTTTGCATTATAATATTTCCTAGCCTTTTTCAATGATTACTATACGAATACTATTCCATTCTTTGCACTTAATTTTCGATATATTTAAATTATTTTCTCTCTCTATGTACCATAGCATAATTCCTCAAATTGAAAAGAAACTTTAGAATAATTCAAACTTATTATAAATCCTCTTTTCAATTTTCCACATTCTCTGTGAACAAACATTAATAAATAAAACTTTTAATAAACTCGTAGCAACAAATCAACAACAATTCTACTATCATTATATTTCAATAGTAACATTTTAATAAAACTTAGAATAAACAACAACTCTTTCAACATCTACAGTTTTTATCTAGCCACGATATGGGTAAATCATGGTTACATGGAACCTTCCTCTTATATGTCCATCTGTTTCGCTTATCAATTCGTACGTATTGTTATTGTTGAATATTTTATGTATTTTGTATGGACCCTCATATGCACATAACAGCTTTGCACATACTTTTTTTTTCGATCACCTATTCTCATTTATTGTAACTCCATTTTTACTGATCTCATAACCTAAGTACGTTACATTTTCTTGCATAAATTCACATTTTGATAAATTTAATTTTAATCCATTTTTATTCAGTGTTTCTATTACAGTCTCTAAATGTTTTTAATGTTGTTGTTCATTCTTAGAAAACAATAAAATATCATCGATATAGTGCACACAAAAATCCTCAAACTGATTTAGAATTTTCTGCATTGCTCTAACAAGTGCAGCACATGATGTTGAAAGTCCAAATGGTACTACTTTAAATTGAAAAATCTCCCCATCAATACTGAATCCTGTATATTTCCTCGACTCTTCATGTAATGGAATAAGCCAAAAAGAATTCTTTAAATCTAACTTTGTAAGTATTTTCTTATCCCAAATTCTGCTTAATAAACCATCAATCGTTTGTGGAGATTCGTATTGTGGTTTCGTTATTTTATTTATTTTGCGTGCATCTAAACATAAACGAAGCGAACCATCGTTTTTCTTTACAACTACTAGTGGATTAATAAAATTGCTTTTGGAAGACTCTATTACGCCATCTTTTACCATTTTATGTATTTCTTTCTTTACTTGTTCTCTCAAATTAAAAGGAATTGGATACGTTTTACTGTTAAAACCTTTTGACTCAGCTACCTGCAACTTATGTAAATATTTCTGAGCTTGTCCTACTCTATCATTGATAATCTCTTTGTTTCTAGTAAGTATTTCTAATATTAGGCCCTTGAATTGCAAATTCTTTTCACCTATCTTTAAATCATCCAACAAAATCCCTTTATAATTAATATTATTCATATTTCTTAGTACATTATTAATAATTATTTTATCATTATCATACATCAATGCGTCTCCAATACTCTTTGATTGGCTACACTTATTTTCTTGGCAGACACTTCTGGTACTGTTCCAAGATTTAATTACCCCTTTTAAATGAATGCATTTTTGCTCTCCATTTATCTGAATTCCCAATTGTTGAATGATATCGACCCCTATTATTAAATCAATACTCAAGCCTTTTACTACAAATAAACTAACTATGCCTTCCCATTTATCAATTATTATTTTAATACTCAATATTCGATTAGTAGTTGAAATTTTCCTTTTCGTTGCAGATAGTAAATCTGTTTTATTAACCTTGATTAATTTATTATGTAAAACGTCTATATTTTCTAAAATTATTTCTTCCTTTATTAAAGAGGCCATTGCTCCACTATCAATTAATGCTAAATATTCACTTATAATACCATGAGTAGTCAAAGTTATGTCGACTATTTTTGTGGTGGTGTCACGAATGTCCATTGCGCTTTGGTATGATTAGGACGAGTGCGATAGCACGAGTCCTAATCTAAAGCGCAATGGACATGAGTAGTGATACCACCGCAAAAATAATCTACTTAACTTTGACTAAGAATGGTATTTGAGAGACTATTTAATGAACCAAACTACTTTTTCAAATTAGTTTTCAGTAAATCTAGCAACAAACTACGCAATTTCTATAGTAACGGAACACTAATATTGAATTTTTCTAATACAAATCACATTTGTTTAAAATAGTCACTTGAATACCTTCTAGGAAGATATATCCGCTGATATTTTTTTGATTGGTCAAGAAACGTCAGAATTCTGGATTTTCATTGGTCACTTTTTGACAGATGACAGGTGAATTGAATAGTCATTATTATTTAAAATAACTTTTAAAAATGGTAATGTTGAAATTTGGCTATCTTCTTCTTCCTCTTCTAATAAAAATTGTCCATTATTCTCCAAACTAGTGTTGATAAACGTATGGTTCTTAACTAAATTAATTAAAATTGAAGTTTTTTTTTATCTTCTGAGGAATCTTCATAAACCTCATCCTCTTGCTTTCGGTTTTCTTCCCTCGGTCTTCCTCTATCATATTCTGTTCTATACACTGTATTAATGTACTGTCTGTTAGGGTATTTGTTCTTATTATCATCTTAATTTGATTTCTGATTATTCTTTTCGTCGATCATTTGTTGATATCTTCTCCGTTCATTGCCATTATAATATCTGTCATTAACATTCCTTTGGTAATTGTTTCTATTTTGGTAGCTTCTCCATCTATCATAATTCCTGTTGTATCCATTATTATTAAAATTCCTCTCACCTTGTCTGTAATTATTAAAATTATTTTGGCCTAAATTATGTTGATTTTGTTGTATTTCCTCGAATTTTCTTTTACTAGAATTTGGAAAACTCGAAACTTCTCTTCTGTAATTACTTCTATGATTTATAATTGCCATATCATAATTTCGAACTATCTCTAAAAAGTCCCTCATGGTTTTTATATTTTGTACTGCAACAGCTCTCGTAATCTCCTCCTCTAAATGTCTTGATAGATGTTGAACTATTTCTTCTTCGGATAATTTTGGAGTAAGATGTTGTGCTTTGTTAAATTTATTAATGACATATATTTCCCGTGTACTACCTCTTTCCATGTACCTTCCAGTTGTTAACTGTGTTCTTACTCGCGCCTGATGTGCATTACTCCAATATTGTTCTATGAATAATTTTCTAAACTCTTTGTAACTGTCATACCTTGATTTTATAATACTATGCCATACATCTGCATAACTTTTCAGGCTCATATTTATAATTTGCAGCTTCTTATTTTCATATGGTATTGTCCTCATAATATCATCTAATTTAATCAAGTATGTCATAGGCTGTTCACCTATTCTCCCTTCGAAAATTGGTAGCATTTCTGTCTGAAATCCCAGGTAACTCCCTCTTGAACTTCCATTTAAATTTTCTGTACTATCTTGTATCCTTTGTAACTTATCTTCTACTTCCTTGAATTTTACTGTGCTGTTCAAAATCTCTCCTTGTATTTGTACTCTATTTTCATCTACCTTCCTTCCTAAGACATCTACTTTTTGATCCGTATACTCTAATTGTACTTTCATTGTATCTTCCAATGTTACTTTCATCCCCTCTAGTTTTCCTTCTAGTTCTTCTTTATTGCGTTCTAACTCTTGTGGTTTGTTTCAAGGTTTCCTCTAGCTGTTCGTTGGCTTCTTGTCTTTCCTGTCGCACCTCATTCATTACTTCAACTTTATAATTTTCTAATGTTAAACAAATGTTATTGATTTGTGCTTGTAGTTCTTCCTTATTTCCAATTTGAACTTTATAAAATTCGTCTTTCAATTCCTTCATTGCTTCTTTCATCTTTTCTGTCTGGACTTTTTGATCTTGCAACTTCTCTGTTAATCTTTCTGCAGTGTCTTTTATTGATTGTTGTAGATCCCTCTTTGTTTCCTCAGCTAACTGTTGTGACCTTCTTTCTCTTTTCTCTGCATCCTTCTTTGACCTGTTTTCCCTCTCTTCTGCATCCTGTAGTAATTGCCTCTTTGTTTCTTCAGCTTTTTCCTCAATTGATTGCTTTAAATTTTCCATTGACTGTTGTGATTGCATTTGCATTTGCATCATCGTTTCCATTATCTGTTTGAACCTGTCTTCTTCTGCTGTTTGTTTTTGCTGAAACCTTACCTGGTCTCCTTGTATTTCCATTTCCGCTTCCTCCACTTCTACTTCGGTAGGGATTGTAATATCTTCCATCTCCTGCTGTTCTTCTTCTGTCCTTTTACTTTTCCGTGTGACTCTTTTATCTGCCATATTTATTATTTAACCTTTTACAAATTATTAAAATTCTAATGTAACACCTTTTATTAAATTGTAAATTTTGCAATTTATTTGATAATTACTTTTTATCCAAAAACTTTAACAAGTTTTATTGTTGTTTGTTCTATCCTTTTATTTATTTATAAGGAACAATATTTATAAAATGAAATTTTACTCAGCGTATTTTTTTATTTTAAACTTGTAGCTTGTACCCTTATTATAGCAATAAACAATTAGCAAACAGCCCCACGTATGCGGCGTCCATAATTTATGCTATGATTATAGACTTATGTTCGTTTAATAATAATGGTTTTAACCTTAATAAAAAAGGAATAGCATGTATCTCAACTCAGGGGTAGGTTTTGAAATATCAAGTAATCTAATTGTAATTTGAATTATGTTAAAACTTCAATAAATTTGACATTTATGTCATTTGCAATTGCTTGTGCAGATAACTAATCAAGATCCTTTACAAATTATATAAAATTCATAAATCAATTCGTAAGTATGACTTTCTTTGTCTTAATGAACCAATTTTAAATGTTCTTTGTTACAGATAACATTAGCATGTATTTATTATTAACTAACCTGCAACGCTCAAACTTCCAAGTAGCTTGAATCAGCCTGTTTCCTTCAGTTCTATCTGTAAATAAACACTAATCACCTCACTTGTAAACTCGCTGCATCCATCACGTTGTCGACTCAAACTGTCCAGCTGTGAGTAGCCTCAAAATAATCTCGTTGTTTAACAATCCAAATCCTCATGTATGTTCCCTCAGTCGTCAGGAAGTTGATCTCCGTTCAATGGGACCCAGTCTGTTGTGACAAAACTCCAAACAGCAACCTCGTCCTAAGCTGGAAGATGACAGTTCTCCACCAAGTCCAAACACCCTCCGGCGCAGCACACAGAAACTCCAAGCAGCGTCAACACTCCCAAAAGAACGTCCAATCGGCAATCCTTTGTATTAAAATTCCAATCAATTATATCCAAATCGTTACTCTTACTGATGTTTTATTATATAGTTCCAATTAATAATCTTGATCCTCCATTCTTGCTATTATTTATCTTTGTATTTACTTGCACTCCTGTAGTTATACCATGTAAAATTCATTTACATTGTCGAGTTATATTTTTACTTCAGTACCACGTAAATTTCATGTATAGTCCATTTATCATGCCAAAATAGTTCTTAGATAAATAGGACTAGAGTATATTAAAGTTTATTAGTCGAAAAATACTTTACATTTCAGTTTTCAAGTTTGTTTATTTAATAATCCCTTAAAACATATTTTTCTCTCTCTTGACTACCATTATTTAAATTGAATGCCACACTCTAGACATTTTATATTAGGACTTTGATTCGTTATCCTGCAACATTAAGTTGTTTGCATTATAATATTTCCTAGCCTTTTTCAATGATTACTATACGAATACTATTCCATTCTTTGCACTTAATTTTCGATATATTTAAATTATTTTCTCTCTCTATGTACCATAGCAATATATATATATTCATACTCCCTGTTGATCATTTGGTAGAAATGCATCCTATTCCTATAACAAAGTCCTTTTCACAGCTCGGTGGTTACTACACAAGGCGAGGAATTTGACTGGGAAAGGGGTTGTAGTCAACACCAATCTCAGTACTTGGGCAACGATTACAATAGCTATTAATGGTTTGTTGAAATAAAACCACTTGATGCTAAGGTCGACAGTTTCGATATTTATTTATACCATTCTCGAGACCTAAGGAGAGGTTACAGATAAGAAGCGATGTTTGTACAATGTAATTAGTTTAGATTTTACCTAACAACTTGCGGCACAAAACCGAAAAGTCACATGTAGTTCACAGAACATGTGACTAGATTTCAAATTTTAAATTTACAAAAGCAGTACAACGAAGCAGCATATCACACAACAAAAGTAATGCTAGATTTTCCTGTCATCAGGTTACATGTTAAAAATCCACAAATACATTTAAAATTAATTAATTACTACAATTTTTATTAGTTTTAAGCCATAATGGCCGTCAATTTGATAAAATTGTTCAAACCCGATAAGGAATGCAAGGAAGTTATAAACTTTGCAGATGACAGTTGTGGTCCGCGCATGCGCCTTACGATCGGCGTCGGTAGTATACCAGGGACGTTCAAAATGGAAAGGCACTGTTCGCTGGCACAAGTAAGGAAATTTATGAAATTTAATTAAAGGGTAAATTATTTATTTATGGGAAAGAAAGATATATTATAAGGAGAGTGAAACAGGTTAGGTTGAAAATTATTGACCCTCGATTCTAACCAGGTTGGGGAAAATCTAAAGAAAAATCGTTATTGGACATTGTTAACAGGAGGTGATATGAAACACTAAGGTTGTCAATGTCTGTTTTTGAATTAAGGGTATTGTTACTGCCAAAAATGTGGCACATTTCAATAAATAAACGATGGTTACTATTAGATTCTGTTGTAATGATTTTGGTATTATCAAAATCCATCTCAATCCATCTAAAGCACAGGCCTTAGGTTTTACACGGGAATCACTTTTGTGTTGGGTAATCCTAGCTTTCAACCTCTGTGAAGTTTGCCCAATATAGGTGGACTGGCAACCATTACAATTTATCTGATAGATGACATTTGGGGTTAACATAATTGGAGTTTTATCTTTCAATTTGGAGAAGCAATCTTTTATAATATGGTGGTGTTTATCTGCTATTATTATGTGATTAAATTTGTGGAAAACCCTTTTTATTATGTGGGATAGCCCTTTGATGTAAATTAGACTTTTGTACATAGGGGGTTTGTCGTCCCCGTTTACAGACCTAACAAGAGGAGTGGCCCTGTTCATCGTATTGGAGAATAAAATGGAATTTAATAGTGAGATTGGATAATTATTTAATTTAAGAATGTTAATTAATTTATTAAGATTGGTCTTATGGAAATCTGGGTGAGAGATCGTAAGGATTATGTGTTTAAGACCTCTTACGACATTAAGTTTGTGTCGAATGTTATGTATAGATTGAAAATTCAAATACCGACCAGAACTGGTGGGTTTGACGTACCAATCAAGTTTGATTTCGTTAGATGCAGTTCTGATGACCAAAGTATCCAAGAAAGGAACCGACCTATCCTTCTCTCGCTCCACTGTGAATTGAATATGTTTATTGAAGCTATTAAAGACACTCAACACATTGTCGACCTCGCCACCCGGTACTGCGCACACTATGTCATCAACGTACTGGTAAAGAAAGGGAAATTGGAAAGCCAATTTAGGGGTACATTCTTTTATTATGGTATTAACAATGATTTCAGCAAGAATTGGTGAAAGGGTTGAACCCATTGGAGAACCAAAAATTTGTTTGTAAAAAATATTATTAAATGAGAAATATGTCGAATCAAAAATGAATTTGAGTAAATTGATACATTGTGGTTTTGGTATGCTGGTAAATGGATCTATCAGATTCCAGTTGTTTTCAACCACCTGTATCACTAAATCCAAAGGAATATTAGTGAAGAGTGAGACCACATCTAATGAAATGATTTCAAAATTAGGAGGTAAAAGAAAATTATTAATCTTTTCGCTGAAAACGAAACTATCTTTAATTCGGTAGCTATTGTACTCTAGGAAAGCTTTCCCTAGTATTTCTGCTAGATATTTAAAAATGTTCTTATCCGGAGATTGTGTATATATATATAATGTAGTATACAGGTTGTTATGGAAATGAGTGCAAATATTTTAACCAGTGATAGAGCTCATCAAAATGGACAACTTTTTTATTTATCGTTTTTCATTTAATCATACCTTTTTAATCATTTATCTCACCTAAATTTGACGATCCGCTTGGTAAGCAAATCTAAGTTAAAGGTGAACGACACAAGGATATTAAAACTGCAAAGTTCTTGCACAAAAAACGTGCGATCAATAACTTACCTACCTCAATTGATAAAGTACTTTGGTGAATAGATGTGAACTAAAGGTTTTATCAGTACCTATGCAGCTTTTGTTGGTTTGCATATCAAAGCAATGTTTTTTGTGTATTGTGCCATTAAATTAAAATATTATTCCATACGCGGGTATACATTTTTGAATTTTAACTCAGTTTTGAGGTTTTCGAAAAAATTATAAATGGAGAAGTTGTTCAGTTTATCGAGTTCTTTTACGGGTTAAAATATTTGCACTCATTTACATAACACCCTGTATAATATTATACGAAACAATCAAATGTGAATAATTCTGTCAATAACTCTTTCGGTATTGTAACAACACAATGAAAAATACTTTGCTTAATCAGGTATATTCAAAATGGCATCATTCTTTTACTAGAAAAAGATAAAATATTAAAAACTACTTTTCAAATTTGTAATTTTTGCTATAATGTAGTAAAAATGAATAAATCAGTAGAGGGAAGTGGATGGTTCTGGAACCTCCCCCCACCACTTGGCCTTGAGTTCAAGGCCAAGGCCACATGCAAGGCGAGGCCACGTTCAAGGCGAGGTCACGTTCAATCCCAAGGTCACATGCAAGGCGGGGCCACGTGCGGAGCGAGGCCACGTTCACGGTCAAACCCGCGTTCGAGGTTGAGGCTACTTTAAAAAAATTCAAGGTCAAGATCGCGTTTACGGCCAAGGGCATACAAAGAATTAAGTAGTGCTTAGAACAGACTGCGCTTAACACATTTATTAAAAAAAATTTAAGCATGAAGTAAACGCCTAGGATACTTCATGTCTAAATTATGACTCGACTAGGATTCGAACCTAGGTCTCCCTGTATATCCGCAATCTGCAGCCGAGGGTATCGTTACCTCTAGACCATCGAGTCTGATAGAAGATTTGGTTACTCATCCAGAGCACCTTCGTAGAGTGAAAGATATACATAATTTAGTAAAAAGTTATATTTAATATGCACATACAAAGAGTAATTACAGTAGTGGCTAGACTAAATAATTATAATACCAACAGATTAAGAAATACGTTACAGACATACACATTAGAGCGAATAAAATAGTGCTTAAAACAATAGTAGATATACAGCAGGAATTATCCGCGGGTGAGAGCAGCTTCTTCAAGACATCAGGTTTATTTTTTAGCAAAATCGTTTGCCAATTCGTATCTACCGCATATGAAGGGAAATAGTATTTTATCTTGAACGTTAAAACGTTATGTTCAGTAAAGTTGTTCACTTGTATTTTAAAAACGGAAATAGTTGTCAAGGAACTGGTATCCATTTTACGCCACGTCACGTTGTGCACTCCATCATTGTAGGCGAAAGAAGCTGAACTGCACCGCGGCGGTTGAAGGACGTAGAGAATCCCATCATGAACTGCAGCGAGAGCAACCACGCAAGATAAATAGCAATGTGTTAGTTGTAGTTTTAATTAATATTTTTTATTTGTAGAGTGTATTATTTAAAGTTTAGGATTCGCGTTTTAGTTTAAATATATTTTTGTAGTGGACTGTATTCTTCTAATTGTGTCACTCCTATATTCTAACATGTGGTTCATTGTCCTAAAAACCCTAAAATCTTAGAACCCTAAAGTTCAACCCCGCAAAACGTCTTTCGTTCCTAAAACTAATTAGTTTCTACTTGTCGAATAGTGAACAGCTCTTGCTTGTTGTCACCGGCTAATTCAATTTTGTGCACATACATTGTTCTCATCGTGAAATACGTGTGTATCTTGTACTGGGTGTTCGAATCCCCCCTTCAGCTTTACGAAACTACTCGCCTCCAAGTCTTATGTACCTGTAACTGGGAAAGATTAAAGGTAAGTGACGCAATTTTATTTGTTTATAGTCCACTTGTTTATTTGTATCGTCGCGTCGTAATTAATCGCTCACAATGAAATGGAAAAAATTCTCTTTCTTATGATGCCATAACCAACTATAGGTTCTATTTCAAAAAATCTGTAAATGACTTTACTCAGAAATTCCCTCGCAAGTGGAAATTGTGATACTAAATAACTACAAACAATTACGAAGAAAACTAGGGGTAAAATATCTTCACGTTTCTAATAATACATTCAAAGGTAACACTTGGTAATGCAAATTACATCAATTTTCAAATTTAAAAAAAACATTACCGGCGGCCGAATTTGAACGGCAGCGGCTACAAATGCGATTCTAACAATTGGAAATATGCCGCAAGCACATCGCCCGTCCCTCCATGCGCAACGGAGCGTCTTTCGGGTCCTTTCGTTTACCTCTGTTTTGTTTTGTGGCATTTACCCTAAATCTGTTGGGTCCCCTTTTCGTCAAGGATAAAGCCTGAGCTATGTGCAAATTGCTACTTTTATCTATTTCTCACTTAAAACAAAAATTTATTTGTTTAAGTTACTCACCCTGCATGCAGGGTCCGGCAACGAAACGGGGGTGGAAGATAATCCTAAAAATATGAAAGTTACATGGATATTGTGTACATAAAAGTTGTAGGTACAAAGGTGGTGCACACTACTAAAATAGTGCTCATTATACAGAGTGTCTCAAAAAATTGTGGCGAATCAAACTTGTTTTATTTTTAAATGGAATGCCCTGTATTTGTGCAGCTTAAAAGTTTTGCATACTTATCATTTTTATACATAGTTATATGGATCTAACGTCAACTGTTTTGGAGATATTAACGATTTTATGCAAAGAAATGCTGAACTTCAGGCGGCTACTGTAAGCAACAGAAAACAATTGAATGAAGGAAAATGCTACCAAAAAATTATGATTTTTTGAACTATCTATCCAGTGTAAAATGACGAATCTGGGTATTAATGCTATACAGGGTGCTCAACATTTGCAAATGTAATGATTTCGAATTTTTTTCAAATCGAACGTTTTGTATATTTTTGTATTTTTGAAAATTCTTTTTAATGAGCTTTCTTTTGATATATACTTCATACCTCTAAGTTCAACTGTTTTTCAGAAATGCGTGTTTGAAAATAAAAACAATTTAAGCCTCTTAAGATACTTTATTTCGAGGGAAAAAACAAACCCCGTTAAAATAATGATTTAAACACTTGAGTTCTGAAAACAAAAGATAAAGTCAAGTTAAGAAAACAAAAATCTAGCCACTACTCAAAACTAGAAATAAGAAATACCAAAAAAAAAAACGAAAAAAGCAGGAGAAATTAAATCTGAAGAGCGATTGAATTTTGGGATAGGAAATGAAATGTGAGAAGAAAGCTCATTAATTGTAACTTACATTACAAGACGGGAAAATAATGTTTTGTAGATCGAACCAAGTAGAATCCAGGGCGAGCGGCAGGCCAGCCCTGGAAGCTTGGGGGACTGCAAAACACTTTCCCGTCATATATCGTACAATATTTTTTTACGACATCCGAGTTCATCTTTCAAACTTGCGAGTTCACTTTCAAAAACTAAAAAAAAATTGACATTAGTATCTATTATTTGGCTTATCCAAACAATAACACAAACTGCTTTCCATAGTAACGAAGGCATCAGGGACAGGTAAAAGCTTTTATTCGTTCCTCACTTGTAAACATCAATTTATCAAGTCACTGTATTCACCTTGAAAATGTTTCTTAACTGGCTAGCCAGTAAATTTTTTACTGGCTAGCCAGTTATATTTTACAAGCGTGCTCATAGATAAATGATAGCGTGCAAAGCCAGAGTTGTCTTCCTTAGTATGTGTCATATTGATTAATTTAGTTGCTTGTCAGTTTGACATTTTGAATAAATGGTGAATTTCTAGTTATTTACAAGTGAGGAACAAATAAAACTTTCAACAATACACGCCAGGTAACCATTTTTACTGGCTCAAGGATATGACAGGCTCGCCTAACGGCTCGCCAGTCATCCCAATCCTATCGCCAGTAAAACCTGTTTTACCTGGCTTGTAATGTTAAATACTATTAACGGTCCCTGATGCCCGTTTTCCGATCTTGATCGGCAAAACATTACTTTCTGGCGAATTTGTTTTCCAGAAACTACATATTTTCTGGTCGATCATAAAAAAGTACTTCTTAAAAACAGGGATATACAGGGTGTTCCATTTAAATAAATCAAAATCATTATATTTGAGGACTATGAGTTCTCTGTACAGCTTTAATACTCAGAGCAGGAAAGAAGAGCTATTTGAACATTTAATGTAATTATGTATTAGCTTTTGGTGTATTGGCTTTTGTTTTCTTAATTTGATTTTATTTGACCTTGAAATTAATTTATTTCTGCATTTATGGTTTTTTCGTGTTATTATTCCTTGCATCAACACTGACTGAATTTTATTTTTTAAACCTGGTTTTGTGTTATGTTTGGAGAGCTTAAGTGTTTAAATCATTATTTTAACGGCCTTTGTTTGTTATTCCTTGAAATAAAGCTTCTTAATGGGCTTATTGCTTTTATGTTCAAACACGCATATCTGAAAAGCAGTTGAGCTTAGGGCATTCTATTTGAAAAAAATCGAAATCATTAAATTTGCAAATGTTGAGCATCCTGTATAGCATTAATACCCAGATCCACCATGTTACACTTGGAAGATAGTTCACGAAAATCATAATTTTTTGGTAGCGTTTTCCTTCATTCAATTGTTTTCTGTTGCTTACAACAGCCGCCTGAAGTTCAGCATTTTTTTGCATAGAATCGTTAATGTCTCCAAAACAGTTGCCGTTAGACCCATATAACTTTATATGAGAATGATGAGTATTTAAATGCAAAACTTTTAAGCTGCACAAATATAGGGCATTCCATTAAAAAAAAAAGTAAGTTTGATTCGCCACACTTTTTTGAGACACCCTATACAGTCTGTTTGATTTTAGCTGTCACAGCAGATATTGTTGGAGATATGACAAAATGTTATAGAAGAAAAGTGGTTCTACATTTAATTTTTTAGTATCCGCCACAGCCAAAAAAAAAAAATTGAGCATCAAATGTGTTAGATGTAGCAAATACATACAAAATTTTAAATGGAAGGTGCCCAATTTTAGTAGGTACATATTCTAAAACTTAAAAAAAATCTCTTTACAACGAAATATCACATGTCATTGTTATCTAATCAATTAAAAACATAAATCAATAATTAAATAACAAATGTAAGCTTAGGCGAATTGAACACATTGCTGTGGAAAGGTAGGCCATAAAAACAATTGCTGTAACTTTAGTGTCAAATTAACTGAGTAAATTTCTACATATTGTTATTTTCGTCTTAAGTAGCACGAAATGGGTGATAATTATTTTAATGATGAAAAAATGGATATGCTAAGGGTGTACATCAGATGTAATGACGATAATAGAAAAGCTTGTGTGCTTGTATCAAGCTATGTATCCAGAAAGAAGACATCCACATCCTCGTACTTTTACAAGGCTCGAAAGTAATTTACGAAGAAATTGCTGTTTTAATGATCAGGTACGAAGAGCAAGAAATGGACGTGCAGCAAATGATGAAAATATTTTAGTATTAGCGTATTTTAGAGCACACCCACGAAATTCAATACGTCAAGCAGTGGCTGATTTAGGAATAAGTCAGTATAAAACATTTTCTATACTAAAAAGACATAAAATGACTCCGTATAAAATTAAATTAGTGCAAGGTTTAAGAGCTGGTGGTTTTGACAGGAGGGCGATATTTTGTAACTGGCTTAACAATAATCAAAATTTATTAAATTAGTTCTTTGGAGTGATAAATCTAATTTCAATAATAACGGAATTCCTAATAGAAAAAATTATCATTTCTGGGATACGGAGCATCCACGTCAATATCGAGAATGCAGATTCCAGCACAGATTTTCCATTAATGTATGGCTTGGCATATTAGGCGATGTTATAGTAGGTCCCTATTTTTATCAAGGATCGCTTAATGCAGAACAATATGCCGATTTTCTTCTGACAGAATTCGAAGATTATCTGGATGATATACCCCTAGAAATACGTCGCAATATGTGGTTCCAACAGTATGGTGCACCTCCACACAATGGACGAAACGTCAGGAATATTTTAAATGAAAAGTTTGGTGCAAAATGGATAGGAAATGGTGGCCCCATCAACTGGCCAGCAAGATCGCTAGATCTCTCTATTTTAGATTTTTTGTGTGGGGTTTTCTCAAACAACAAGTTTACGTTACTTGTCCACAAAATCTAGACGATCTTAAAAATCGTATTCGTAGGGCCTGTGGCCAAATAACACATTACATGTTGCAGAAAGCTAGAAGAAACTTAATAAGCAGATCTCGAGAATGTATTGCAAACAACGGAGGTCACTTTGAACAAACACTCTAGATATTATTATGAACTGAAATTTTAAACCTAGTTTACTTATTAATAATTTATTGTTACTTTGTTCATGTTGTTAAGTTGTATTTATGTTGAATAGCATAAGTTGTCAAAACAGTATTAAGGAACATTGTTCAACTAGACACTGACAAATAATTCATTTGTTTCATCGCCTACTTTTTTGAATAAAGCTCTAATCTACGTAAGCGTGCATTTGTTACTTAATTATTGATTTATGTTTTTAATTAATTAGATAACTATGACATGTGATA
The DNA here is from genome assembly GCA_940337035.1 of Agriotes lineatus. Taxonomy (NCBI): domain Eukaryota; kingdom Metazoa; phylum Arthropoda; class Insecta; order Coleoptera; family Elateridae; genus Agriotes; species Agriotes lineatus. The sequence continues at coordinate 78,603 of CALNHX010000719.1, read as the reverse complement.
TATCGTTGTAAAGAGCATTTTTTACAGTTTTAGAATATGTAATAAAATTGGGTACGTTGTATTTAACATTTTGAATGTATTTGCTACATCTAACACATTTGATGCTCAATTGTTTTTCTGGCTATGGTGGATAATAAAAAATTAAATGTAGAACAACTTTTCATAACTTTTTGTCATATCTCTAACAATAGCCGAGATAGCTGCTGTGACAGCTAAAATCAAACAGGCTGTACATATAATCAGCAGTATTTTAGTAATGTGCACCACCTTCGTACCTACAACTTTTATATACACAATATTCATGTAACTCTCATAGTTTTAGAAATATCTTCCACCCCCGCTACGTTGCCGGACCCTGTATATTTATCCGAAATTTTCTCGGTTCCTTGTCAGGTAGACACATAATCTGCATGCAAAATATTGTCTTTCTCTAACAAATAGTTTTTGAGTTTAACCGCCAACAGACAGACAGACGGACTTGAGAAAACCTGTTTTTCGCATTTTGCATTTGTATAATAATGTGATATTTAACTAAATTCAAAATCGATTAATAAAGTGGCACTTTGGTGCATAGAAGTGTCACTTTACTATATGGTAATGTCACTGTCAAATTCGAGGTTAGCAGGTTAGGTTTTGTGTCAGTTTGTGTCAAAACTGACGGAAAACCTAACATGCTAACACCGAATTTGACATAAAATTACAGTGCCACCAGCATATTATTCATATGTTTGAATTTTCACAGCCGCCTTTTTTAATGGCCATATGGTATAATGTTGTTATACAAATGTTTGTTTATAAAAACTAATACAAAATGCGAAAAAATAGTATACACACTTCGTAAGAAAAGTAGTTTTACTAAACTTGTACGTATTTTAAGTTACTCGCTCGCTTCGCTCGCTCATACTCAATCAAACTGTATTCGTCTAGTAAAACTTTACTTGCCATAAATGTGGACGTGTGGGACATCGTGCTGTCCACTGCCGAAGCCAGGGGCAGTCATCGCCAAGGACATCCAGGAGAAGTTATGTTGCAGCGGCTAGAGTGGTTACCTGCTTCTCTTGCGGAAAAGCTGGCCATATTGCACCGAACTGCGCCGAGGGTAGTCGGAAAATGAGGAGCGAGACCGAGAAACGAGTCAACCTATGTGAAAATAGCAGCTTGCCGGAAGGACAGCTCAAACTGCAAACTGGTGAGACTTTTTTTATTCAGGTTCAGATTACTCATTAATTAAAGAGAATGTATCAAGACATTTTTATGGAAAACGTTTAAATAATGTGGCATGTTTAAAAGGCATTGGTTGCGGATCATTTATGTTTACCAATCAAATTTTAAGTGTCGTAGAAATTCAAGAACTATTTATAGAAGTTCTATTTTATATTGTTCCAGGTGATTTCATGTCAGCAAAAATTATAATAAGAAAAGATTTGTTAAATCAACAGATTCATGTACAACTTGGGTAAGATAGTATGAAAATTTCTTGTGAATTGACGGTTCAAATGTGTGAGCACACCAAGGTAAATTACGCATCCATCGATACTGATTTAAACGCATCCGATAAGGACGCGTTGATAAAGTTGTTGTTAGATTTTGAAAAGAATTTTGTACTTGGTGTTCCGATTACGCATGCTACAACTGGTGAATTTAAAATTTAGTTAAAGGATCCTAATAAGTTTGTTCAAAGAAGACCGTACCGTTTTGCTCCCTTCGAACGTGAGATAGTTCAAAATAAAATTTCTGAGCACGTAAATGCAAATATAATCCGACCTAGCTGTTCGCCATTTGTAAGCCCTATTCTTCTTGTGAAGAATAAAGACGGCACTGATCGTATTTGTGTGGATTACCGAGAGTTAAATTCGAATACTGTACCCGATAACTACCCTTTACCACTCATTAGTGACCAGATTAATAGGCTCCATGGAGTGACGTATTTCACATCACTAGATATGGCCTCGGGGTTTCATCAGATTCCGCTGCACCCGGAATCCATAGAAAAGACAGCATTTGTGACTCCTGATGGTCAATTTGAATATCTGACAATGCCCTTTGGGGTAAAAACTGGGGCATCTGTATATCAAAGATGTATTGATAAAGCGGTCGGAGATTTACGCAATACCATTGCGGTCGTTTACATTGATGATGTTTTAATACCGTCAATTTTGATTACGGTTACGTATTGTTATGAAAGCACACACTGATAAGGGGTTTTCGTTTAATTTGAAGAAATGTAGATTTCTTAAAATTGAAATTGAATACTTAGGCTATCTTATTAAATCGGGAAATGTACGTCCTAATCCTCGTAAAACAGCTGCTCTTGTAAATTCTACAATTTCGACCACTCCTACACAAGTTCGTCAATGTTTAGGTCTAGCTTCATATTTTCGCAGTTTATTAAGAATTTTTCTTCTATCGCAGCACCATTATACAGATTAATTACGGATTGGCAATGAAAATAGCTTGGACAGTGAAAAACGATGCTGCACGAAATCAAATTATTAATTTACTAACATCAGAACCAATACTCATGATATTCGATCCAAATCTCCCTACTGAACTCCACACAGATGCTAGCAGTGACGGTTATGAAGCTGTTTTATTACAGAGGCAAGAGGGAATATTACACCCAATTGCGTATTACAGTAAACGCACTACCAGCCCAGAATCGAAGTACCATTCGTACGAGCTTGAAACATTAGCGTTAATGCGGTTAAACATTTCAGACATTTTCTAGTGCAAATGCATTTTAGGGTGGTAACCGACTGCAATTCAGTGAAAGCATCGTGTTCCAAACGGGATCTCACCCCTAGGGTCCATCGGTGGTGGGCATTTCTGTAAGCTTTTGATTTCGGTATCATTTATCGACACAGAAAGCGGATGAAACATGCTGATTCCTTCTCTCGTAACCCACCGTGTGTTACTTCATCTCTACCGATATCGACTTCGGGAAACCCTCTACGGCTAGTTGACCCGCTGCCAACGATAACAATAAACAGCGACCCAATTAATAAAACTGTCTACAATCAGCATCAGTGCCGACAATATCGAATGTTCGACTTCGCTGTTTATTAACTACATTTGCTACTCAAGCACTATCATTCCTTTTTACAGACCTCATCGTTTCATCCGCTCTCTTATAAGTTGTACTCCATATAACCACTTCAAGAACACAATGACATCCGCCGCGGATTATGCTTGCATCCACACATGTGCTACCTCGCCTACATTCCCAATATGGGAATTTTCGGATAATGCCCGCAAAAGCCCGTCGATAATTTAAAACTACCTGCTAAAACGCCGCCCGATCTTAGAAACAGCCCTCGGTCTGCCAATTCGTTTTGGGCTCGTTTCGCTACTGTGCTAAATTTAGAACGTACCATATTTTAGTGGCTGGTTTAGTCGAAAGCCCATAATTATACGAATACAAATAAAACAATAGAATATTTTCAGGTAGCTGAAAGAACACAAAAGTAAATATTACAACAATGATTGTTTGATATGTAAGACATCTAAAAATAAATCAGGAAAGTCTCAAATTCAGATGCAGTCCATACCAAAAATTTCTCGGCCCTGGCACACTGTACATATTGATGTTTCTGGAAAACTAACAGAAAAAAGCGATACAAAAGAATACGTTTTTGTTATAATTGACGCCTTTACAAAGTTGATTTTGTTGCAATGTATCAATTCATTAGCGGCGGAAAGCACTGTAAATTGTTTCAAAGGATACACTTATCTCTTTGGAGCGCCTTGTAGAATTATTTGTGATTAAGGTAAATGCTTCACAAGTTCTCAATTTCGTAGCTTTTGTTCCACTTACAACATTGAAGTACATTTTATTGCTCATGGCAGTAGTTGTGCAAATCGTCAAGTAGAGCGGGTAAAGCAAACTTTGAAAAACATACTACTATTGAAACTGAAAGTGATAAAAGCTTGTAACATAAAAATAACTTGGGATATGCAAATTGCTCTAACGGCACGTGTCCGAAAAATTGTAAAATTTCGAGGCCATCAGCTTCACGGCACTTTTGCCGAAGCCGTCCTAGAAATCACACGCATTTCTGCGGTACCTCAATTTTTAGAAGGGCTGCTCACAAGCATGTTTTAAGCACCCAAAACTTACCTTTTGAATACTAGAAACCGACCAACCGGTTTCTAGTTTGGGTCACACTTGAAGCCACGTTCAAATAAATTTCAACCGCATCTACCCATTCATGGGCGTCCCAATGGCCGTTTTCCATAAATGAAACCAAGGTGCTGCACGTTCCGAAGAGCGCCTACATAACTGATTATCGTGAAGATTGGATTCGCCAGTATTTAGAGCTATTCGAACAAAAGGACAGATAAGTTTTAACTTTCACGTCTAATGTCATTTCACATTATTAAAACCATGTCTAGCAAATACTAATAACAACCACATTAAACTCAAATTACCCCTCAACCTGACTTTCATTTAACCTACTATCTGATTCCGCAAAGGTAGCTGCCGTGGCATATAATATAAATAATTTTGGTGTTACAAGCTGGCAAGATAGTTTAGGTGAGGTCCAATTGGCTCTGAACAGTAAAAAGCACTTAGTTACAGGGTTTAGCCCCGCTTAATTGTTGTTTGGTGTTCCGATACGATCTCTAGATTTACACAAAACTAGTTATTCAATTGACGGTGGAGAGCCTAAGGATTTGGTTAAAATTAGACAACTTTCTAGTAAGAATATTGAGCGTTTAGCAAAATGTGATGCAGTCCGTAAGAGTGCTGGAAAGGCACAATTAAAACCATTTGTGCTTGCTGATTCTGTATTCAGTAAAAATAATGAACGAATGATATCAAAGCTTGGCAAAATTATAAAGGTATTGGAAAATGATCGTTATGAGGTAATGGGGCCAACAGAAAAGGGTAAAGGTCGAACCTTTAAGTTTGCTCACGATCAGTTAATTAGTGTCCCCGAGAGACACGGAGAAATTTTAGTGACTCGGAGGAAGATGGCTCCGTGTCGGCGGAGAAAACGAGTAAAATTATGTAGAGATGAATTGTCATTGTTTTTAGTCGATCCTGGCTAGAAATGTAACGTGGTCAGATGTGTTAGTAGTGATACATTGTAAAGGTCTTAGGCCCACGACTCGACTCTGCTAGCAGTGCAAATTAATGAACATTTCAATAAGCACAAAGTTGGGGTGTTTTATGTGACTGCAATGATAAGTTTAAAATTCAAACGATAAATGCATTGGTAAAGAGATGCCAGTAATAATAGAGTAATTGAGTAGAAAGAACGCAAAGGGCAAAGCTTGTTTTTCACAGGGGTCGAAGTTAACTTTCAAATAAATTAAATAATAGGTTTGTGCATAATGAATAGCCGAACCGAAAGAAATTAATAGACACACAAAGGTTTGCTATGTGCAAGTAAAAGAAGCGTAAAATTCAATAAAGCTAGTCAGTGAAATTGGTGAGGATTCTAAAAAGGTAAAGAAGCCAGAATAAGATAACAGTACACTGCAAAAGAACATATGAGAAAGCAGGCAGTAGGACTTGGAAAAGCAATCTTGAAAAGCAGGCAGAAGGACATGGAAAAGCAATCTTGAAAAGCAGGCCGCAGGACAAGAAAGACGCGCGAGAAATAATGAACTTTATAATTAAACAGTGCGTTCAACGGTCGTGAATAGCAGAGCAAATAATATAACCATAACGTGTTTGTGTGTGTGGCGCAAATAAACGATTTTTAAATATAAGAAACAGACAATATTTAGATTGTAAGAAATTTGAAGATTTAAAATTATGTAATCAAACTTATTTCCATTATGTACTTAAATTAACCAAAACTTATTTCCGTTAGCATAGTTACCATAGCAATAGACTCTAATTTGTTTTAATAACGGAAGGAGAACAAATGAAATAAATTATTGAATGACAAGGTAAACTTGTGCTCCATATTAATTAATGTTTTAACATAGGATAAAGTGTTTTACCAGTATAAAAAGTACCCAGTTTTATTTTACACATATTCGTGCCCCAGTACAAGTGTTTGTGACTAGATGCGCAACATCAAAATTAAAATTTTTAGAGGTCAACATTCCAGGACTTAGTGCAGCTCGGTAACAACGTCTCCAGGAGATTTGACTTCAAGGGGGGCAGTAACAGCGAAGATATTTCAACGGCGTCATCTCGATGACCCGAAACAGTTCAGCCCATTACAAGGTACCAATTTTGTCTAAAAAATATCAGTGTTCGAGCCGGGAAATTTATGTGCATACGAGATCAGATCTAACTTAACAAGATCCAAGCATATCCAAAGCCGCAGCGAAGGCACAGTTCAAGTAATTAGGAAGCATCCATAAATTTTGAGGTTAGGCGAAGGAATTAACAAATGCCTGTAGTAGCGTTGCTTTTAACAACGAAGGGACGGTGGTGACGTCACGAAATAAATTAATACCTGTAACAAAAGCTGTTAATTACCGCCAAAGTGCAAAGACTTAAATATTTACCGTGCGAATTCTCATAATTACACTGGTACTAAAAGTCAAATACCGCAGACTTGCATACGTACTCCATTTTGTAGATTTTTGACAGTATTGCAAACAATTAGCTATCGTGCATTGGAACTAAATGCAGTGAACAGAACCGTATCAGATAATTTGTAATTTACAATACACTTGGAACCCAACTGAGTTAAAGAGTTATTGGTTTACTGAAAGCTAGCGATTTTTAATTAATTGCAGATAAATAAAATATCTAAACGGGCACATAACCATTTATTTTGAACAAGTAAATAAAGTACAGGTCACATTTTAACCAGTCTAATAATTTGATAGCAGGAAAAGTTCCGTACACAGTAAAATATTAAATCAGTGAATTGTGCATATTGGATTTTGCTCTAACTTACAATTTAATTAATTAAATAATAATATTAGAGACTCAATTAGAGCATTCCATATCAATATGTGACGCTTTGTGACGTTTGTTGGTATGAATCGATCCCGATTACAGTAGTTTAATCGGAATGTGTTGAGCCCGATTAGGAGTTTAAGCGGAAGACCGGTTTGTTGGTTGAGCCCGATTAGGAGTTTAATCGGAAGACCTGCTTGGTAGTTTGTTGAGCCCGATTAAAAGTGTAATCGAAAGACCTGTTTGGTAGTTGGGTCCGACTAAGAGCGTAATCGGAAGACCGGTAGTTGATCCCGATTAATATTTTAATCGGAAGACCTGTGTGTAGTAGTTGATCCCAATTAGTTTAATATGGGACGTTGAGCTTGATAGTCACAGTCGAACTTGTTGATCAGGATGAACGAGCGATTTAGTAACTAAATTGTTTTCTTACAGTTGGTGGACTTTAGTGCCCGAGAACGTGCACTTGTCAGAATGGCCGTCTCGGAGCCGAAGATATGTGGCCTCATGTATCTGCCTGAATTATGTTTTGTAATTAAGTTATGTGTCGTTTAAACTGTTTTGTTTGTGTTTTGTTTGAGTTCTCAGAAGGAACGCGATTGGTTGGTTTTGCAGGCGTCGGATCATTAGCGTTCCAATGCTTCTTATTATCTACCCTTAATTACTTTGTTGGCTTCGCCCTTGCTGGCAATGTACTGATTATTTTAATTTACACCGTGAACTACCCATAAGTTCTGAAATACATGAAAACACATTTCAGAGGCTATACCAAAGAAGAATATTAAAATTGTTTTCAGTGATTTTAATGCAAAGGTTGGCGCTATAGCAGCTGATGATAGCATACGTAAAACCGTTTGGTATTATGGTACTAGTATGAGAAATTGTAGTGGTGAAAAATTTATTGAATTATGTGTTGGAAATCAATTAGCGATAATGAACACAATGATTAAACAACATGTCAGACGCTTATCCACTTGGACTTCAGTAACAGGTTAACGTAATCAGCTTGATTATATTTTCATAGAATGTAACGTTTTGCTCTCCTGAAATTAATTTTTAGTCCTGGTAATTAATTCTGGTAATTTACGACCTTCAATAATTTCGGAAAGGCTCAAACGTTTATTATTTTTCTACCACCAGTAGCTCAGTCAAATAATAATGTTCTACCAATTCTCAAATGTATACGATTAGAAAAACAGTATAATTACCATCAATATATTGTACTTAGCTATTTTTACAAAATAAGTGATGATTCTAAATAAACTCAATTGTACATTATGAAAATAACAAATTCTTCTGGAGGGGGGGGGGGGTTTCTTTGCTCCTTGAAAAACTGCAACCCACTTAGCGGTTGCATCCGGGGTTGTACCAAGTTTAGCAGGTAAATACGGAAGGCGGGTGCATCAGGCGATCGGTACAGGGTGCCCTAGTGTAGCAGGATCCCAGGCGTTTTTCCAAGAGTAATGTGTCGTGCAATTAATCCTAGTGCAATTCGTTGGTTTTAGCGGGCGATATGAATTTGACAGCTCTACATTCGCCTGCGATACGGACCTCCGGGATCGGACGCGCTTTGCTGCTGGACGTCGAGACGGCGTCGTTAGACGCACTATGCGGTCTCTTCAGGTAAGTTTACTAAAGCGGCTATAGGGCTTGAACCGCCTTCTAGCGGAAAACACCAAAATAGTTAATACAGGTCAAGTCAAAAATTATAATAATTTTGGCGGCTATAATAGCGTCGGGACCGTGATTCTGAATTAGCAGGAAATATTTCAGATTATTACTAGGGGATGCCTCAGGAGAACGATATACGCAGGTCAAATTCTGAGGTAGGGTAGGGATGGAGGGAAGTAAGCCCAGGGGATCAAGTTCGGGATAAACTGAAGTCCCGTTAACTGGTCGTGGAGCTTCTTATATACCCGTCTGGCGGCTTTATCGCTACAGCGGGTCTGGGGGAACATTGAGTGGGAAACGATGCCGTCTTTTATTCAGCCTAACTTTGCGCATAGCGGGAGTCTTCCCGTTATCGGAAAACCGAGTGCCGGATCGATGTAGCTCTCCATTACGTAATGCATAAATTAAATACGTCTTTAATGTTTAATTATAATTTATGCGGAAGCAAGCGTTACAAGATACCAGTTGAAAAACCTCTGTTCTTAATGTAAAAACACTTCTAGGTGCTGGCTGCGGAAGCGATCATCAGTTACTGGTTCGCATATTACGATTAAAGCTAAATATCTGCTTAAATAGCAAACATACTTGTCCTTTAGAAGTACATAATCCTTATTTTTTTAGAGTGAACTAAACAAACCTTACATTCTGATCTGGGATCGTGGGCTAACTTATCTTACGACGATCAATGGAATTTATATAAAGATACATTAATAACAGCAGTAAAGCACTCGAAAGCGAGTAACCAACCAACGATGAAACAGCACAAAATTTAATACACAAGTTAACACTAGTTAATTGGAATGCCTATGGAAATCAAAGGTCTACCTTTATCTCTTTTCTCGCAAGGCATAATACTGATATTGCATGCGAGTTAACTCGGTTTAGCGTCGTTTCGACTTTTTAAAAAACTTTAGTAATTCAATAACACTTTATTAGTCGAAATGAGAAAACAATGACGGAGCTTGCTAGGAGCGAGCGGCGTTTTACAATACTGGATGCAGGATGCTAGCAAAACTGGCGCGATATAACTTATATAAAGTAAGGTAAGATAAGGTGGCGGAAGACAGCAGCCGACTCATCAGTGATCTTGACTGAGCTGTTATCAACACGTGCACACATGGAAAAATTGTGCTAAAATAGCAATTCCGCCAGTGGCGTAGAATTTGGGAAAGGTCAACCAATCACTTACCCCTGTCGTAAGTGTCGTACGCCTCTGGTAGTGGCAGAAACGTTTATTTAATATAATTTAGTATGGTTTACAGTGTCTACACTTCCTGCCAAATATGATACGGATACGTCAAATAGTTTTAAAGTAATGGAGCAAAATCATTTTTAAATTTTTAAATAAAACACCCTAAATCGCAGTAAGGAGCCATATTTCATCTAAGTGATTTGGATTAAATATTAATATTTTGCGCCCAGCATTCTACAGTTAAAATATTTCCAATTATTAATGAAACACCCTGTATACAGGGTGTTAATTAAGTACGTAGAAAAACTTTAAGGGGGGATTCCTTGATCAATTCTAAGATAAAAAGTTTATACAAACATGGGACCTAAACGGCTTCATTTACGAGATACAAGGCGTTGAAGTTTAAACAAAAATTAATTCTTTTCCAAAAATCTGGAAAACATCTAGAGCTATTCTAATGAAACTTGGTGTTTGATAGTACTTCACAAAGTGTCATTGTTTGGTGAAAATAAATTTAATTTATTTTGATCGGTGGCGTGCATCGGGGCCACCTCAGTTACCTTATTTTAGAAAAATCTGGTACGCCACTGTTTTTCAGTCAATACGACAAGTTTTTTAGCTTCATCCAGTGAAACTAGACAAAAGATGTATCTTTTATTTTTTTATAGAATAAAAATTTTTCGAGAAAAACGGAAAAATCTTGAACAGCAATTTCGTTCATTGGACTTTAATGGGATCTAAATGGCTTCGTTTTCAAAATACAGCTTAAAACGTTTTAAAAAAATATTATTTAATAACAAACAATATTACAATAGCTACAAAATTTGTGGCTAAAAAGCAGGGGCGTGCCAGATTTTTCTAAAATAAGGTAACTGGGGTGGCCTCGATGCACGTCACTGGTGGAAATAAATTAAATTTATTTTGACCGAACAATGGCACTTTATGAAATACTAATCTACACCAAGTTTCATTAGAATACCTGCAGCCGTTGAAATTTTTGAAAAAAAAAATTTGTTTAAACTTCAACACCCTGTATTTTGAAAACAAAGCCGTTTAGGCCCCATGTTTGTATGAACTTTTTATTTTAGAATTGATCAAAGAATCGTCCCTTAAAGTTTATCTACCTACTTAATTAACACCTTGTATAATAGAGACCACTATGACTAATATGAATACAATAGTTAAAATTATGGATATAAGCGATAAATGCAAGCTAAATGGAGATTCAACATTTCTAATTAATATTTGCTTATGCTCGTGTAACTTAAATTGATTTTTTCGTAACATATGTGTATTGACAGGAGTTAAATCAATTTTAGAAATTGTTTTTAATATTCACTTTATCGTTGCTCAGTTTCGTTGAGTGTACGGGATGCATAACAAATAGGTTTTTGGTTTTGGGACAGTACAGCGCCTAACGCGTATTCGTATTCGTCAGTTCAAATGGTTTGGAAAAATCAGGGTATTGAAGTAATGGTTCGTGGGTTAGAAGTTTTTTCGTATGTTCAAAAGATTCAATAAAATTTTTGTCGTGAATAATTTCGTTGTCTGTCTTTAAACATTGAGTCATAGGTTTTGTAATTTTTGCAAAGTCTTTAATAAATTTAAGATAGTAGCCTAGTAGTCCTAAGTCGTAAGTCGAGAGTAGTGAAATAGTTTGCACGGCCTAAATTATCAAGTATAGTTTCAATTTTCGGAAGGGGAAATTTGTATTTTATAGTCTGTTCGTTTAACTTCCTATAGTCAACAACAATTCTCCATTTCCTTTTACCTGAGGCGTCCAATTTTTTTGGGACGACCCAAATCGGGACATTATGTGGTGATTTGCTTGGCTCTATAATTTTTTCTTGTAGCATTTTATTAATTTAGTTTTTTACTTCCTGTCTGTGTATATGAGGATATCGATAAGTTTTTGTGAAGATTGGATTGTCGGTTTTTGTTCGAATGTGGTGTTTTATTAAAGAGGATAGCGATAAAGGAATATTAGGGTTATAAAAAATGTCTGCATATTCATAGCATAAGTTTGTTAATAAAGCACGCTCTTCTTCGTTAAGGTGGTCAAGTCGCAAATTTTCTTTAAGGTTGTCTGACAAAAGATTTTTATTCGAATCGGTTGAAATATTATTTAAAGAAACATTTTCGTGATTATTTGTGTCAGAGTAATCGTCAATGTAAAGAGGTTGAGTAATATTGAAGGATTGTTCTACATCGGAGGTGTTGACAATGGTAGTTGTAAACTAATTATTTTCGACGGTAACTAAAGCTGAGGGCATAATAACATGTTGATTGAAGTGTAATTTGGGTGCTAATTTACTGCCATTTTTTTCCTATTGCGGGTAATTTTACTATTTCTTCAGTCCTAGGAGGGATAGAGATGAACGTTAAAGCTTTTTCCAATTGTATTTTATTAAAATTGCAATAATTTCGTTTTTGAATTTCTCGTTTTTCTTGGTCTTGGTTAAAGTAAAATGGTACTACCGTTTGTTCGGTTTGTAAGTGATTCCAAAGATAATTGATTCGTGCTTGTAAGATTGCTAATAGATCTGTACCAATTCATCCAATGTACGCGGGATGAAAATCGTATAAATAAACTAAATGGTCTCATTCTTGATTAAAGAGTGATGGAATGGGAATTTCTGCCACTAAATTGTGTCTTGTTGTTCCGTGACTAGTTGTAATTTCAAAATCTGATTCAAAAATTTTATCGGGAAAGTGTTCGTAAACGAAAGCAGGGGAAAGTATCGTTCTCGAACTGTTTGTGTCAATTAATAATTTTTGTTTTGTGTTAGGGATTAGTATGTAAGGTAATGTAGGTGAGGGATTGATGCTGAAAGATTCTATTCCGAGGTTTATATTTGAAAATGTATTGCATCATTCGGATCTGGAAGTTCAAAATAGTCAGGTGTCGCGTCTAATTCTTGGGGTTCGTTTTCGTCGAATTCGGGGCATTCTTGTTCGTAGTCATAATTTTGAATTTCATATTCTACAGCGGAATAAGTCTAACACGGTTCAGCTACTTCAGCATAATGTAATTGCTGTTGGTTATAAAAGTTATGTGGTTGACTTGGTTGTTTCACAAAACTATTTTGTCTAAAATGATTTTGGAATTTAGGTCTTGGGAAAAAATTAGGTTTTTGAAGTGGCGGTAAATTACTTCTTAACTGATGAGAAGCAGGTATTTTCTTTATTTTGGATGTTTCCATTAGTTAGGGGTTTGAATGGAGGCTGAAAATTTCTCTTGGGTTTGAAAACGTTTAAGCTGAAATTATTCTGTCGAAATGTAGGAAAATTTTGAGAAGGGTTATTTGAATTTTTACTAAAAATAGGACTAGTCAACCACCTAAAGTTTTGTTGGCTTTGGGGAAAGCTTCTGTCATTCTGCTTTTGGGGATTAAAATTTGGTTTTATGTGGGCTGTTTGTTGATATAGAGTTCTACTGTTTACATTTTGAAAATACCTAATGTCAAGTTCTGTTTTTACAAAAGTTAATGCGTTTTCTAATGTTTGGGGAGAACGACTTCTGATAAATAAACCTAAGGGTTCGGCTAATCCGCTAATATAAGCAGTGAACGCCAAATTTCTAGCTTCACCTATTTTATGGTTTTTATTACTTGATGTTCGTTGCTGAGGGCAATTTTTGAATTTAGTATCGCTAGTAGAGATCTACACCTATTGTATACTCGGGCCGCCGAACAGATAGAGTGGAGCAGGCAACCCAAATAACATATTACAACGGTCACTTGATAATATTTTAATTATAATTACTAAAAGGGTCGGAGATGCCGACCCTTACAATTAGAACTAATTTTAATAATTGTCATTAAATAACTTTTTGAGGTTATGATGCAAATAGAAATGTAGACCAACTTAAAAGTCAAGCCTGACATTTGTGCACTTATAATTGAAAATGTTTAGGCATGTGGTCTGGCTCTTCCTAAATCTCATTATTGGCTGCGGCGCCGAAACCAAAACACGTTGCCCGTGATATGGTTAAGTTTGTAGCGTTTTTTCTTTGGAGTTCCTTTATTCAACCATTTACAAGGACTAAATTGTGCATCTCTACTGCTGTTTTCACAGTTACATGCAAGTATAAAATATTGACTTGTAAAGTATTCTCTTAAGGAAATTTTAATTATTCATAGCGCGGCCTGCATTATGGGTAACCGTAAGAAACTAATTCGTAGTCAAGGACGTGAATCTATAGCGACTATTGCAATTTTTCTCAGTCGTTTTGCAAGAAAGAGTGACAAAAGCAACCGATGTTGGCTTAAATACAGTTAAACGAATTGTTAAAGGAGCCTAACAAAGTGGCGGAAGAAAATTTACTTCTCCAAGAAAACAAATTACTAAACTTACCCCAGGTCATCTGTCGATCAATATAAAGAAAAAGTAATCCCAAGTGTGATCTATAACTTTGCCATAAAAAGAGACCTACAATGGAAGCTGTATTCGAAGTCGAACAAAATGAAGATGGGGTGTTAATTTCACTGAGAAATTACATCCCTTTAGGAGATTGGTACATAAAATGGGTTTTTAATAGAGAAAATGTCAAGACAATAGGCACACGTTCTAATAGAGAAGAGAGAAATAGCAAATTGTGTTGAATTATTAAGATAAAATATAAAGCTGAATGCTGAAATATTGTGTACACTGATGAAACGTACTTGCATAGCTTCCATACTGTTCTAAATGTTGTGATGATGGTACCAACAATTGTTTAAAATCCCCCGTCAGTAAAGAGCAAGCATTGATTATTCTTCATGCCGGAGGTAGAAAAGGTTTCGTACCAAATTCATTCCTGATGTTTAAATCAGGACTTAAGAGACAGATTATTGCCACGATGAAATAAACCATTAAAATTATGTGAATTGCCTGAAAGAAAAATTATTGGCCAATCTTCAAAAAAGTCGGTTTTGGTCATCGATAATGCATGGTATCATAATGTCTGTACTGAGCCGAATACAACATTTGTTTGGAAAAAGCAGACATGCAAAAGTGGTTATCAGTAAGAAACATTTATATTAAGTTGAATGAAACAAAACCAAATATATGGTACAAGAAAATTACATAAACCTACACATAAAAGTGATATGATTGAGAAATTATTAGCGGAACATGGTCATACGTAGTTCTACGATTACCCCCTTACTATCCAGAATTAAACCAGATTGGGAAAATATGGGTGTCAGTAAAGAACTATGTTGCTACAAATAATACAACATTCAAATTAGACGATGTTAACACTTCTGCAGAAAATAATTTTGGAAGTGTGAGTGCGCAAGAATGGAAGAATATATGTGCAGTGTCGACAAACATAAGTGGGAATACATTATGGATAACAGAGAAGAAATAATTATTACAGTAGACAGCAGCGGTGAATCCGGTTCTAATCTATCATCTGAACAAGAAGATGATTTCGTTGAAGACAATTTAGGTTGTTAACCATTAGAGGAATCTAAATTGTATTATTTTACCATTTATTTGATTAATTGACTGTTATTTTTTTTGTATTGTATTTTATGTATTTTTCTTTGCTTCACATATAAAAATAATTGCAGAAACTAGAAAGTCATCATTTTTAAGTGATTTAGAAGTTATTTAAATTTTTATATTTTATGAATCTAAATAAAATATGTTCATTTTCAAACACCATAAAAGTGAAAACTTATGTGACTTGATTCGCAAAGTGAAGGCGTTAATTATAATTATAACCAAAGGTAAAGGTAGTACTTTAACTGATTAGGCATATAAAGTTGCCTACTGCCTACTCATATAAAATAACAAAATCAAACATTTTAGCAATATAATTTAATTTTTTGCACTTGCGGGACTAAAGTTGGCACTTTAGTCACTTATTTCAGGGACTAAAGTAGCTCATTTACTCTCTAGGGACAGAAGTAATTACTTTAGCCCCTAGGGACTAAAGTAATAGTATATTACATACCGAGGTGGGAAGTGTTTCATTACTGTCGAGAGATTAGGTAGTTTACCGAGACGCGTAGCGTCGAGGTTAACTTTATCTCGAGACAGGGATGAAACTTTCCACCGTGGTATGTATACTATTTTATTTGCAATCATCTAATTTTAAAAATAACTACAATTGAATTCTGAATAATAGATATCTTGATGTAGCTAATATTTTTGTTACCATGAAAACAACCCACTCAATGTTTTGTTACCATGGAAACACCCCACTCTTCAGGTATGTAATATTTTTCGGGGTATGTAATAATTTCCTGGCTAGTTTCAAGTAATCATCTAGTTCCCAGCTGTTGTCATGTCATGAAATTGACACATTACAATGTGATTGCGAATAAAAAATGTTACTGTATCTATGGTAATCTATGGTAAATTCGGGGTTATCAGGTTAGGTTTCGCGTCAGTTTTGACATAAACTGACGCAAAACCTAAGCTACTAACCTCGAATTTGACATAATTGTGAGCTCTTGTCATAATGACTTACAGTGCCACCAACTTTAAAATTTACCAAAGGCTACTAATTTTAAAATAATTGTAACTAAAATGTCAATAAATGACGTTTAAAAAAACGGGTTTTCGTTTTAAATCTTCCTGCAACGTGAAAAAAATAGTATATGCAACTCGGAGAGAATGCTATTTTGCTTCAGTGCAATTTCTGACTCTCGGGCTTCGCCCTCGAGTCAGAAATTGTACCTCAGCAAAATAACGCATTTCTCTCCCTTATTGCATAATCTACTAATTACTTGTGATTTTCATCCATCATAACCACGGAAGAATTATTTCCAACGTATCACAATTCTACCTCAATCTTGAGTTTCTACATTTCTATTAAATTATTGTTTTCTAATTTTCTTACTTTTATTGCAGTATAAGTATTCGTTTGAAAATAACATTTTCTATGTTATTCGCAATAAAAGTGGCTTTATGTGCTTTGCCTGCTACCAGCCTCAACACATAAAGCTACTATACAAATATAATTCATATTTTTATTTATTTATTTATTTCTTTTATTATTATAACTTTTGAAGGGGAATATAATTTTTAGTTGTTTTATGCTTTAAAACAATAATTGTGATATAATTTGATCAAGTATTTCAGTAGTACCCCTCTATAATGGGTAAATTATTATTTAAACATTATTTTGAGCAATAAAACTTTGATAGTGATTTATTTACATCTCAGTGTGTACATAATAAATAAATTAACAGTCCGTTAGCTGACATGCAGCCACAAATCATAATCCCCTTTGGAAACTTCGCAGTTCCTTTAATGCAGTTTTTATGAAAAGCTTCTGATTTACTCCTTCTAATTCATCTAATATGGTCTCCAATGAAGTCATAAAAAAAGTTAGAACTGACAAAATACAACTAAACACCATATAAAGGGTAATTCATATGTATGATCATTAAATTAAATAAGTGAATAATAACCTCAGTAATAGCTTAACTAAAATTAATCGTATATCGAAAAAATTGCATTCATGTCTAGACCAAACTTTTGAGAACCAAAACCTTCATTAGGTAAATCAGATAAGAGTACATTTATATTTTCTTAAAAAGCAACACGTTTTGCCGCATATTCTCTCTTTTCTATTAGAACGTGCCTATTGTCTTGACATTTTCTCTATTGAAAACCTATTTTATGTACCAATCTCCCAAAGGAATGTAATTTCTCAGTGAAATTAACACCTCCCCTTCATTTTGTTCGACTTCGAGTACAGCTTTCATGGTAGGTCTCTTTTTATAGCAAAGTTATAGATCACACTTGGGATTACTTCTTCTTTATATTGATCGACAGATGACCTGGGGTAAGTTTAGTAATTTGTTTTCTTGGAGAAGTAAATTTTCTTCCGCCACTTTGTTAGGCTCCTTTAACCCGGGAGAGGTCGAGCTAATCAAATAGTAGTTAGAGGTCGCTCGGGGTAAACAATGACCCCAATATTAATTATTGATTTAAAAGTAAATAAAACCGTGGAATTTGTTTATTAATTTATTTCAAAGAATTATACAAGAATAGTGTATATATTATTAAAATTAAAATTGTTCTTGAACATTCCTCTTGCATTCCTCGCAAATATATTTAACGTGGTCGGAGCACAAAAGTTTGTTGCAAGTGGTGCATGATTTCGTTGCTTTTCGATCTCTGGCTCTTGGACATATATCACACCTTCCTCTAGTCCGTTTCTGTAGTGGTCGTTCTACTTCTTCATCATCAGTTACACGGAACAGAGTTCTTATTTTTGTTTTTAATTCTGCTGACAAATTTGGCAACGACAAGCGGTTTTTTACATGTGGTTTACAAAGGGATTTTAAAAAATAGCGCCTTACAGTTGTCTGCTGATTATTTAATTGCCATATAATTTGTGCATTTATTCCACTTATGTTTAGCAGTGCATAGAAGATCGTTAGCGGCCATCTGTTGCTTGTTCTGGCAACAGAGTAGGAGGCTTTCATTTCATCAACTACGTCAACTGCACCTTTCGTACTGTTGTAGAAGGTAATTATTTCGGGCTTTTTTGCATCACCAGTGGCAGGATCGATCTTATCATTTGTATGCATTGTTGATATTAAAAGGACTACTTTACCCTTTTTTGGTATGTATGATACCAAAGTTACACCATCATCATTGAAACCAAACATACTAGAATAAACATCTCTGTTTTTTGTTTCCAAAAAAATTCGTGGTATTTCTCGTTTATTCTTTCGAATTGTACCTACTACAGTAAGTTTATGATTTGTAACACAATCAATAGCAGAAGGGAAGGATGTAAACCAGTTGTCAATAGTAACATTCCTTGCAGATCCAGAAATTGGTGCTGTTAGCCGTTTTACAACGTCCCCTGCAGAATTGCTCATTTGGAAAGGACCATCTGGCTGTCTTCCCACGTATACTTCAAGATTGAAAGTATATCTAGCTTCTGAATCAACAGCGGCAAAAATTTTAATGTCATACCTTGCAGGCTTGCTTTTGATGTATTGCCTAAAACAACACCGTCCTCGAAAACTTTCCAACATCTCGTCTATTGTGATAAATTGGCCAACAACGTACCACTTTTTGCAATTACTATTGAAGTTTTCAAACAGCTCACGAATGGGAGCTAAGCGATCATATTTTCTTCTCTCTATGCGGGTGTTTACATCGTCAAAGCGCAGGCACCGTAACAAAAATTTGAAGCGCTGTTGAGACATTACACAGGGAAATATTTCGATTCCTGTAAATATAAAATTGTACTTCGATAAAACATAAAAACAAAATATTTTACCTGTGCCGTCTGTAGCCCATATGTCGCTTTGATTCAAATGCGAAGACCGCATAACTCCACTTAGAAACAAAAGTCCCAGAAGAGCATTCATATCAGAAAAGTTTGTGCATGCAGCATCACGTTCGCGCGAATAATTTTTCTTTTGATGCGTAATGAATATATTTGTGTTTTCAACTATATTTGAAATCATTTCTTGTGTAAAGAAAAGCTGTCAACATTCCAAAATAGTAATTGCATTTCTAGCTTCTCTCACAACACCTGCTTTACTAGACACCACGTTGCAAGCACGTGCACGCCTCATGCGATGCGGATGTCTTCGCCATTGCGTCACACCGTCATGACCAGTATACGACAAAAATCTCGTGGCTAAAGGAAGGTCATCGTCTTCGCCAGAACTTCTATCCTCATCTGCACTTTGCTCAAAGACGGATTCAATATCGTCGTCGCTAATATTTTCTGTCTCTGTCTCGCACTTTATGTCTCCTAATTCATCGTCACTACCACCTAACACTTCCTCATCAGTTAGCACTTCTTCCATAAATTGTAACAATCGTTTTTGCTCCTTTTCGTAATTCATATTAACAAAAAATTAAAACACAATGAAAGGTCGCACGGGGTATAAAATGACCCGATCGGTAAATAAGCGTCTGCCGAAAGCAACAGCTAAAACCAAACTAACTGTTTCACACACCTGACTGTAGAGAACATATGTACAAGAAAATACATTAAGTGTGGCGACACCTGCCCACAACCCAGAGAAGTAAATTACAGTTAACTATTCTGGGGTCATAAATTACCCCGAGCGACCTCTCCCGGGTTAACAATTCGTTTAACTGTATTTAAGCCAACATCGGTTGCTTTTGTTACTCTTTCTTGGAAAACGACTGAGAAAAATTGCAATAGTCGCTATAGATTCTTTCACGTCCTTGACTACGAATTAGTTTCTTGCGGTTACCCATAATGCAGGCAGCTCTATGAATAATTAAAATTTCCTTAAGAGACTACTTTACAAGTCAATATTTTATACTTGCATGTAACTGTGAAAACAGCAGTAGAGATGCACAATTTAGTCCTTGTAAATGGTTGAATAAAGGAACTCCAAAGAAAAAACGCTACAAACTTAACCATATCACGGGCAACGTGTTTTGGTTTCGGCGCCGCAGCCAATAATGAGATTTAGGAAGAGCCAGGCCACATGCCTAAACATTTTCAATTATAAGTGCACAAATGTCAGGCTTGACTTTTAAGTTGGTCTACATTTCTATTTGCATCATAACCTCAAAAAGTTATTTAATGACAATTATTGAAATTAGTTCTAATTGTAAGGGTCGGCATCTCCGATCCTTTTTGTAATTATAATTAAAATATTATCAAGTTGCAATGGTATCTGGGGCTTCGTAATAATCTCAGGTTTATATTTAATTTGGAAAGTGCCCCTGTAGCATTATCAATTATGCCCTTTTAAGAATGGTAGCCCTTGTTGGGTCCAGGTCCTGATTACTCACACTTAGACTGATTTAAAGAAAGAGGTTTAACCAAAATATACATTTATTCCCTACTAATGTACATAACTAAAATAAAATGAATGCGTTTGTTGTATAAAGTTACAGTTTATATTGTATTTGAGTTTTCGTCCTGGTTCCTGGAGACGGTAGGCCACCTCGTGTGCATCGATGTATGCCTGTGAGCTTCAAAGTATAAGGCCTGCGGGATCAAGTTGGTACAACTGGAAACCAAAATAAAAATTAAATATGTCAAAGAGTGTCGGTGTAAACAAAAGGAAGACTCCGGCCCATTCCAATTATGAAGTGACTGGATCGGAACCATAACCTGTCCAAACTAAGTACACGTCCGTACACGTGCACCTCCCCGCACCTCAAGAGTGCAGTCGACCCCCGACCGCGGGTCAAAACTCCCCTCGAGGCCATCTTACAAAACGGCGCATGTGAAGGCCGCCACAATACATGCCATCACAGGGCAAGTATCAAACCCGCACAACTGCTCACCATTCTCCACATGAAATGTGAACTGGTTCCAAAATTTTCAATTCTGTGATTCAAACTGACTTTACTTTAATGTACTCGGATGCACTCTTGAAATTAATTGTATTCTGACAGGCCATTCGTGACTTTACTAGACTTGAACTCACTGCCACTTCAGTGCTCGTGGATGCTATATTTGAATGTTAGCCCCACTCCCACGCAACAAACTCAACTGAAACTCGCCGACATTCCAGCCAAGTTCAACTGGGATTCACTCGCTCCGCAAGCTTACCTGGACTACTCGCCCACGAAATCAAGCCACTTCGACAGCCCAAATACAAGCTCAATTCGCATGCGAGCGCTCGTGACAAATTTTACGGAATTGCAAGAACAAAACTTGCACAATCCGATTCCCAGATTTGTGTAAAACAAACCCACTGCTTTCCATTTACGAACAAATCCCAACAAACGCAGTCCGAGTCCAGAAACACGCCTACACAGGCAGGCACCTGGGGAAATCGAGCCAATACCTCGAATTCCCCAGGTCGGCCTCTGGTCTGAGCACGGCCGAAGGCCCCGGCTAACTCTGGTCGGAGATCCGGGATGTTCTGCGGAGTCAGCCGCTGAGGGCGGCTGGAAGCCCGCTTAACTTCTGGTCAAGATCTCCTCGAGTCCGCTGCTCGAATTTTGTTTTAAACGCGGCGATCGGCTCTCGGGACTTTTCGTGTATTAAGGAAGGACTGCGCGGAGAATCGATTCTCCGTACCGCTCGCGTCGATCGAGGGGATAGCGCTAATCTTGCCAGTTCGAGCGCTTTGAAAAATTTCCATTGTTGTAACGTTCATTGTTGGCCTAGACGAAAATTAAGCGCTATTAATTTTAAATTAATTTTGATCGCGCTTAATTTGGAGTGAAACGTTACAAAGTGACCTTTGTAATATGTTATTTGGGTTGCCTGCTCCACTCTATCTGTTCGGCTGCCCGAGTATAGTATTCGATAGGGGATTCCCTAGCTTGTTGCCTGAGTCGAGATACGTCAATTTTTAAATTTAATTCGGATCTTTGGTCATCGAAATTTTCAATGAGGATTGCTTTAAGAGCATTCCAAGAATCTAAAGTTTGCCCCGTTACTACTTCTTGTGCAGCACCTTTAAGGCGGTTGCGTGCAGCAGAAAGCAATAATCTATTTATGTATGCTCCGGCATCTTGTCGCTGCTAAAATTGGTCGAAGATGTCTTCAACGGCTCTTATGTACCCGGAGAGCTCTGAAGCTCCTTCGTACTTGGGAATTTCATTTAATAATGAAGTATGGAATCCTGGTGGATATTCGGCAAATGGTGGTTGTACTAGTGGCATATTTACTTGAGGCTGATTTTCGTTAGCCATTTCGAGATTTTCGAATAAAAGTGTTAATTCGTTTAAATCAAAATTCGTTGGATTAGAATTCGGTAGATTAAGATTCGGAAGTAACTCTAATTCGTCGTCAGCACTATTTGATTGAAGCGAATCTGAGTCCGAGGAATCCAGCTTTCAAATTCACTTTACTTTATGTTAGTAGGGGTCCTACGGGGTACATACTCATGGATCGTGAGTGATTTGGATATTAAGTGTTGTTAATCAACACGCCTAACGTCTCGCTTATCGCGATCCAAATGAACTTAGAATCTAAAATGCAATTATTAATTACCAGTACGCACAACAGCTTATTTCTTCTAAGAAATTAAGTTATTTAAGCTTACAGTGTAATTAAATGCTCTTAAAATTAAATATTAAATGTATGTTAGTATTAGTTTTAATTTAATTTTCACTTTGGAAATATTTGTACTAATTTCTTACATGAATTTCATCTTGGGTTGTCTTCAATAGACTGCTGAACTCGATGGTCGGGTGACTTCAATAGTCAGCGTTCAGGGACCAGCGGTGCTTGGGCTTTCAGCGATGTTTGTCCTCCGGCTCAGCGATGTTGGCTCTGAAGAGGGTAAATATCAGTTTTTCGATTGTTGGATAGGCTTCCTTCTGGATTGGCGGCGGAACGCTTCTAGTACTCTTCAACTTGCGCCGATTCTTGTCCTGTGGAGGTTTTCCAAAGGCTCCGGTGATGGAATGTTGTTATGGTGAATTAAGAGTTGAAACTTTTTGACCATCCAAACGACTGCGTCATTTGACTCGGTTTAGCGTCGTTCGGACTTTTAAAAAAACCTTATTAATTCAATAAAACTTTATTAGTCGAAATGAGAAAACAATGATGGACTTGCTAGGACCGAACAGCGTTTTACAATACTAGATGCATGATGCTAGCAAAACTGATGCGATAATGTGCACAACTAACTTATATAAACTAAGATAAGATAAGGTGGCGGAAGACAGCAGCCGACTCATCAGTGATCTTGATTGGGCTGTTATCAACACGTGTACACATGATTCATCACACATAATTTGCGTAACGGAAACGCATCTGATCAACAACGAGCAACTAACAATCCCAGAATACACCATATACAGAAAAGATAGATAATCAACAGTTGGATGTGGCGGTGCAGCGATAATAGCTAAACGAAACTTTCACATAACACCAGTAGATATTAATAATACCCACAAAATAGAAGCTACAACCGTAAAAATTAGCTTAAAAAATAATAGCACACTAAAACTTGTTTGCGGATACAAATCGCCTAAAAGACAATTCATCCGTGAAGAACTAGAAAACATCTTTAGCACTCCAGAACCAACAGTGCTACTGGGAGATTTAAATTGTAAGCATGCGGGGTGCAAAGCTAGTTCGCGTTCGTAGCAGAAGCTAGGATATTAGACTTGCAGAAAAAGCAAACAATGGTGGTGCGAAGTACGCATTTGTAACGATGGAGGAAAATATGGTAAATCAATTACTCAGCAAGAAGCCGATCGGGGAAGGATGGAACATTTGGAGGCTAAGAGAGCTAAACAGTCCGATAAGATGCTACAAATGCAACAGAATAGGGCACATAGCCAGAAACTGTAAGACAGAAGATAATAAAATCGGCTGCTACAACTGCGGAGCTGGGGACCACCAAAAAATGGAATGTACAAACCCATCGAAGTGCTACCTTTGTAACGAAGAGGGTCACAAAATCGAATCGATGCGATGTCCCAAGTACAGAAGCATGCTGAAAGAGCAGGAGATAACAGGAAGGATACCTTCCACTCAGTTATGAACATCCTACAGGCGAACTTAGATAGAGACAAATGGGCGATGAACTTACTCAGACAAAGGTGCATTGAGGAAGATACAGACTTGGCCCTGATATCAGAACCTAACCGTGACATGGCCAAAAGCAACAAGAGATGGGTAGTATGTGATAATGTAAACGCAGCTATATACGTCGCACGAACTAAAGTGACCACCTCCAAAGTTGGACGAGGAGAGGGATTCGCGTGGGCCGACGTCGGAGGAATTACAATATATTCGTGCTATGTGTCACCAAACATCTCCCTCGATAGTTTCGAGAGCTACCTGGCGAGGCTAGGCAGGGATGTACAACAAAGAAGAGGGGTGGTTATCGGAGGGGACTTCAATGCGTATAGATGGGGGTCTCCAGTGGAGGACAGAAGAGGTGCCCTCCTAGTAGAATGGATGGCACAACTGGGCCTTCAAGCAGTGAACCACAGTGATAAGCCAACTTTCGAGAGGCGTGGAAGTTGCTTATATATTGACATAACCATGTCTACCGAGGCCCTGTACAGACACATCAAAAACTGGTTTGTAAGCGACGAGGAAAACCTAAGCCCGCACAACAACATATACTTTGGCATACGAAAGACGGCGGTTCTAACTAGCCCCACGACCACGCTTAGGAGGGTATGGATATACAACAAAGACAAAGCGGAACGATTTTTTGACAGATTCCGAAATCTGAATGACGGGATAGGAACGCACAATGCAGAGACCATCACGAGCCATATAGAAACAGCGTGTAACCAAGTGTTCAAGAGGAGGAGTCCTGTCACCCGAAGGAAACCGATGTTCTGGTGAAGCAAGGAGATCGCAGCTCTTCGACAAATCTGCCTAAGGGCTAGGCGGCAGGTTAAGAGGATAAACCGCAATGTGCGAGCAGCAGAAGAAGATAAGGCGGAACTACGAAGGCAATATAAGGAAGCAAAACGGGAGCTCAGGGACACGATCAAGACGGCAAAGAAGACAGCGTGGCTCAAGTTATATAAGGAGGTGGATGACCACATATGGGGCAGCGCTTATAAAATTGTGATGGGCAAGCTTGGACTCCGCACACCGATTACTCTGGAGACGAACAACTGGAAGAAGCACTAAAGCTTTTCCCTGCACCCGACCTGTGAGGTGGGTAATGGAACTGGTGAACAGGGAAGACATACCAACCTGCACGGAGGCAGAGATTAAAAGCATGGGCAAGAAAATTAAGCCAGGGAAAGCGGCAGGCCCAGACGGGGTACCACCAGAAGTACTGAGACTGCTGGCTGAACAATGCTCAGATGTGTGCAGCAAGGTTATGGACGAACAGATTAGGAGTGGGATTTTTCCTACCGTCTGGAAAGTAGGAAGGTTAGTGCTAATTGAAAAAGCAAACGGTACATACAGACCGCTATGCCTCCTAAGTGGGATGGGAAAGCTACTGGAGCATGTGATAAACCAGAAGTTGAAGGACGAAATTCAAAATAAGGGAGGACTCTCTGACACTCAATATGGATTCAGGGAAGGTCGGTCCACAGTGGACGCAATCAAGAGAGTAATAAATATTGCTAGGGATGCATACAGAGAGAACAAATACGCCGTCCTGTTAACGCTTGACGTAAAGAACGCTTTCAACTCTGTACCATGGAAGGGATCAATAAAAGAGCTAAAGAACAGAAACATATCCCCGTACCTAGTAAATATCGTACAGAGCTACTTACTAGACAGGAGGCTTAAAATTGGGTTTTCCAAAGATATAAATATGACATGCCGAGTCCCACCCTCTGGAATGCATAGTATGACGGGATATTCAATTTGAATTTACCCAGAGATGTACCATTGATCGGCTACGCTGATGACCTGGCGATGGTAGTGCTCGGAAAGGACCAGGAAGAAATAGAAGATAACATACAATGGTCGTTACATGTTATAGCAGCATGGATGGATGATAGGGGTCTGCAGTTAGCCGCTCAAAAAACTGAGATGGTCATACTAGCTGGTAAAAGAAAACTGAGGATAGTAAGAATTACCATTGATGGGACAAACATTACCAGTCAATATAGTCTTAAATACCTCGGCCTGACTATAGCACGCAACATGTACATGGGTAAACACATAGAGGAGACAGCCAAGAAAGCTGAGAAAACTGTGGCGAAGATAAGCCGCATCATGCCTAATATAGGCGGCGCCCAATCCGGGCGACGGAAAATACTATGTTCGGTGGTAAACTCAATTATCTTGTATGGTGCACCGATATGGGAGCCCTGCATGCACACACTGAGACACCGCAGGAGGCTTGAAAGCGTCCAGAGAAGAGCGGCGATTAGAATAATCAGCGCGTATAGGACCGCTTCTACCAGGGCGGTGCAGGTAGTGGCTGGGGTAATACCCATACACCTACTAGCAATGGAAAGGACCTACGAAGAGGGACAAAACACAAGAGCACAAAAAAAGGCTACCAGGGAACGCACTCTAGAAAGTTGGCAAGAAGAGTGGAACATGGATGGCACCGCTGCCTAAACCAGAAGATTAATCACAGATATAGCTACGATCATGGGTCACACGGCGTCACGGATCGGTTAACTACCACCTAACGCTAGCACTAACGGGTCACGGATGCTTCGGCAGCTATTTGTTCAGAATGGCGTTACACGATACAAATGAATGCGCATACTGCGGGCAAGAGGATACTCCAGCACACGCACTCTTTGAGTGCGGACGCTGGGAGGAAGAGAAAAATAGAGCTGAGACGGAGATAGGGGAGGCGATAACACCCAACAACATGGTCCCGCATATGCTGGAAACAGCAGAAAAATGGTTAACAGTGGAAAGTATGATCACCAACATAATGCGTAAAAAAGAAGATGAGGAAAGGAGACTAGAACAAGAAAGGAACTAGTAGAACCAGATGGACAAGGTAGATCTGTAGGAATGTTGAGAAACGGATCCAGACTACCCTGCGTAAGAAGGGGGGGGTTTTTAGTTGGTAGGCGACTGGGCCTCCTTCCCAGTCGAATCCAACACTCCCTGGCCAGCCAGGGGTCTTTTGAAGATTTTCCCCTCCTTTATCACAAAAAAAATTGTAATCCTACAAACTGGGGTTGCAGAAAAACCAACCCTAACGGTATCAAACTTCGCCTCACAACTTGCATTACACATCTCGGCACCAACCGACTACACATACGTTCCTTACAGAGCTGACCACATGCCGACATTTTAGATATCACTCTTCACAAAAACCTAACTCAACCAATTACCCAAACAGTTTTGACCGAACTGGATTCAGATCACTTACCTTTCACAACGCTGCCCAAAATTACCCTAAAATTCCTATGATAATAAATGGACCAATAAATTGGCAACAATATGTTGTCTTGCCCAACAAATCTCATCTCGCAGATGGATATTAATAATGCAATAGAAACCTTCAAACACGCACTCAACCAAGTGATACATAACGCCACTACCATATACCGGCAACGCAGGCCCCCAAATTTTTTCCATAAACCAACAGCCATATTCAATTTAATTAACGAAAAACACAGGGTACGAAAATTATGGCAAAGAACCCGTGATCCGCTAACTTAAGTACCACTAAATCAACTAATCAGAGAGATCAAAGAAAAATTGGAGAAATACAGATTTGAATCATGTAGAAAATTTAAACCATGATGATTCTAGCATTTGGAGGGCAACCAGGAAGATTCTAAATCAACCACTAATAATCCCTACCCTTCGAGTGAATGATCAAGCATTTTCAGAAGAAAAAGACAAAAGCTAAGTATTTGCCAACCACCTAAAAGAAGTTTTCACTACCACCATAGACCATAATATAGAACAAGACCAACAGATGGCCACAGAAGTCAATAACAATATAATTCTCACACACCCATCTTTACCTACAGAAATCAAATAATATATAAAAAAAAACTCAAAATCAACAAAGCTCCAGGAAATGACATGGTACCAAACATAATTCTGAAAATTCTGACGGCAAGATCAATATCCTTCCTAACGGCACTACTTAACGCAAGCTTAAGGGCAGGCTACTTTCCAGAGGCCTGGAGACAATCTCTAATTCTAATGTTTCCCAAACCTGGGAAAAACACAATGATCCGACCGCATATCGACCAATAAGTCTACTGCCAACTCTTTCTAAACTTCCAAACTGCTGGAACGAATTATTCACCACCGCCTAATCAAATTTATGGAGGATAATAATTTAATACCCTCATCACAGTGTGGTTTTAAAAGGGCTCATTCCTTCAACCACCAAATATTAAGACTCACAGTAAAAATCGAAAGAGGGTTTGAAAACAAGACACATACACTCATCACATTCGTCGATGTAGCACAAGCTTTTGATCGAGTCTGGATCAATGGACTACTCTACAAAATGCTAAGGATGCAAATTCCAACATATATTTATCAAAATATTCAATCATTTCTAACTACCCGAACATTCCAGGTGAGAATAGGTTCATTCACATCAACAATCAAACAAGCTCAGGCAGGTGTTCCACAGAAATCTATATTGGGTCCAATTCTTTTGAATATATTTATATATGACATCTCAACCATACCTAATGTACACCTAGCCTTGTACGCCGATGATACGGCAATTATTACGCAGGATAGTGACATTCACCGAAGAGTGCATAAACTACAAGTAGGGGTAGGGGAAAGTGGGGCACATTCAACCAATTTTGACAAAATATTTTATTTTAAAATTTCAGTAACAAGTACAAATCACTGTATAATAAATTACAGAACTTTGCACTGACACTAGTGTAAAAGATGTGGCCCAAAATTAATTGGAACTTAGCACCTTTTATGTTTGTTTCTAAAACCAGTTTAGTTTTATTTGACAGGAGTTGGAGTTTATTGCGTTGTTAAGAGATAGGGTGAGAAGGCCCAGGCTTTGCCAACTCTTTACGAATATTTGTAGCCTATATTCATCCCCATCAATGAATACACATTAATGGTTAAATGTATATTAAATTCTAATACATATCACAGAGCTTTTATACAGTAAATGTATGCCATATTTACGCCCTACTATTAATAATTACAATCATATGTGTGTAACCTAACGTAATATTAAACGCTAATTTTGTTATTTTGACCCACTAGTTGCAGAATTGCTGCGTTGTGCCTTTTATATACGATATAATACACAATTAAAACCTGCAACGTCTGTTTTGAAACATAAGGAACTGGCGCTTGTTGCGTGTGTCGTTTACTTTTAGTTGTTATCGCGACACAGAAACTTGACCCATATCTTATCTGGCGCAAGTTATGCAGTTTTTGTAGGCTAACTGCGTGCACTTCTGTATTTACTTTATTTCACATTATTCACTAAAATTCATGTTCAAAAATAGTTTGAACATTCTGGCCGGGTCGCTTGCTGAGCAATCGGGGTTGGTGTGGTTTAGATGCCTGTTGCAGGGGCTGCTTCATGGACATTTCCCTTGGCGTGAGGTGTTGCGTATAAGGGTTCCAAACTGAAGTCGTCTTGGCCGGTGCTGGGCTTCTGTTGTCCCTTGATCCGGCAGTTGTGTTTCCATACACAATAGCTGATGCCGCACAGTAGGCCAATGACCAGTATTGTTACTATACTGCTGGTAGACCCTGTCGTAATGGATAGGTGCCTCCAGTGTGTAGTGGATAAGTCATGTATTATTTGCTGCTGTCGAGTTAGCAGCACGCTTACGTGACCTGATGTTTCCAAGCTCGGTTCTTCGGCTAAGCTTGGATACTCGATTCCTATTGATCCTGCCTGTGATGTAATGTTGACTTGCAGAATCTTGTTAAATGTTGCAACGACCGGGATCGTACTGAATGATCGTGCGTAGAGAATGTGTTGTCCTGTGTGGATATAGCATTCTGGAGCGATCTGGATGACTCCGGTATCATTAAGAATCACTTCCTCTCGTACGTCGTTACAGATGATTGCTGCACTGGTGGCCTTGTTGGCTATAAACATCCGTGTGTTTGCTTTGTACAGCTTCTTCCATTTTATTGTGGTGACATTGTAGCGTTGTATGCTACATGGCACCTTGTCCAAGCGTTGATACATCTCGTCGATGATGCAGTTGGGGTTTTTCTCGACACTATTTATGACAGTAGGTGTACATAAATAAGTGTGTTCCTTTATTGGAATGCTGACCTCAAACTTGGAAGGTGGTATGCTGAAGTACTGCTGATGGTTGTAGTCCACAGCTAAGAAATACGGGTTGACTGCGATTGTCGCATACTCTCCGCTTCTTATTTTTCTACGGATGGCGGTGACCTTGATGACTTCGTATTCGGTTACTTCAGTGATATGGAAGTATCCAAATATCTTAATGGCTTCCTTGGTTTGTCCCACTTCCATCTTGTACACTGGCGATGGCAATATTCGTAAGTTTGGTGGTAGCTTCAAGGACAAGGACTTCTATCTTTGCCCTGGATTGTCACTACTCTTATTAATCCATCCTTTCCTGGATGTGTATTAATTATTCGTGCTAAGGGTCACTTGTTTGCCGATATGTTGTCTTCCTTGAGGAGTACCAGATCCCCTATTTCTATGTTCTGTCTCGGAGTTTTCCATTTTCCACGTTGCTCTAACCTGGATAGGCATTCTGTTGACCATGCTTTCCAGAATTTTTTTTTCATTTTCTGTAGCAGTTTCCATCTGCTTAAATGATTGTCAGTGACTATGATGTCGTCTGGTTCGGCTGGTGTGATGAGTGCTTGTCCGATCAGGAAGTGTCCTGGGGTGATTGCTGACATGTCGTTTGGATCGTTATTCATTGGTGTCAGTGGTCTTGAGTTCAGACAAGCCTCAATTTGATACAACAAAGTTGTCATATCTTCGAAGGTGAGTGTATTGTCTCCGATGACCCTTTTGATATGTTACTTGATTGACTTCACCCCTGCCTCTCATATACCACCCATGTGGGGGTTTGCTGGGGGGATGAAATGCCACTGGACTGCTTCGGTGCTTAATTTGTCCTGTATTTGGATGTCCAATAGCTTACTAGCTCCCACAAAGTTGGTACCGTTGTCACTGTAAATGTGGGCGCATTTTTCTCTCCTTGCAGTTAACCTTCTGAATGCTGCTATGAAGGCATTAGTAGTCATGTCGCTCACTGCTTCAATGTGTATAGCCTTTGTGGCCAAACAAATAAAAATGGCGATGTATCCTTTGTAGGATTTGTTGCCTCTTCCTTTGGATACTCTAATTTGGATTGATCCAGCGTAGTCCAGTCCAGTGTGTGTAAATGGAATAGACGGTGTCACTCGTGCAGGGGGTAGTTGTTCCATTAGCTGATGCATAGGTGCTGCCTTAACCCTTGCGCATGTCATGCATCTGTTGATGATTTTGGCAATCGCCTGCTTGGTTCGTACTATCCAGTACTTTCTTCTTATGAAGGCTAACGTAGCTTGATTACCTCCATGTAACGTTTGGTGATGCGCGTTTCTGATGATGAGCTTGGCTATATGACTGTTGCTGGCTATGATGATGGGGTGCTTCTCATGGTAAGGTAACAGCGAGTGCTGTATCCTTCCTCCCACTAGAAGAATTCCATCTCCATCTAGGAATGGGTATACGTTGGACAAGGAACTTTTGCTGTCTACCATTTTGCCTTGCTGTAGTAGGTGATGTTCTCTTGGGAAGTCATGCCTTTGTACTGATTTGATTATGCACTTTAGGCTATCACGTAGCTCGTTGGTAGTTAATTGTTGGACCGCTACTACTTCCTTCCTACATTTCTTCATAAACCGCTTACAGTAAGCGATTACTCTTATCATTTTGTTGAGTGATGAGAATCTTTCCATGTCATCTGCTGCCTCACTGACTGCCGCATGAACTGCTACCTGCCTAGGTTTTTTTCCTTCTTCTTCAGTAGTACTCTCTACTGTTGTTTGGGCCTTTATTCGTTCCTGGGTATCTTCCTTTGATAACCATTCAGGACCGTGGAACCATAACTCTTGGTCACTTAATCTGGATTGTTGTACTCCTCTTGTGACCAGATCTGCCGGGTTATCTTCTGACCTGACGTGATTCCAGCACTGCTTGCCGACGCACTCGTGAATTATAGCAACCCGATTTGCTACAAAATTCTTCCATCTCTCTGGACTTCCGTTTATCCAGGCTAGAGTTATCATTGAATCTGTCCAGGCATAGATTTCAACATTGTCTAACTCCATGGTTGAAATGGTCTTCTTTATTAGTTTGGCTAATAATTCAGCTGAACATAATTCTAGTTTTGGCAGTGTCTTCTTCATTTTGAGGGGTGCCACTTTTGACTTGGCTGTGAGTAACGTCACTGTCGTGGTCCCTAATGGTGAAGACCTTTTTATGTAAATCGCCGCCCCATAAGCTCGCTCTGAGGAATCACAGAAACCATGCATCTCTGTGTGGCCATCCTCTCCATAATTTATCCATCTTGGAGTGTGCACTTCCTTCACCTTTGGTAATTCTTGCCTGAATCTTGACCATCTGTCTTGTATATCCCTGGGTAACTCTTCATCCCATGAATACTGTCCGACCCATAATTCTTGTATTAATAACTTAGCAATTATTATAACTGGTGCTAGTAGTCCTAATGGGTCAAAGATTTGTGCTATCTCTGAAAGGATCTTCCTTTTCGTTATTTTGCCTTCTGGTTGCTGCTTGACTTTGTATTGTAGTACGTCAAGTGTTGGTGACCAATGTACTCCCAGTGTCTTCCTAGTAGCATCTGTCCCCTAATATGATGTTGGTGTTTCCTTCAGCTTCTGGAAGGTTACTAGTCCATATCCTGAGATTAAACCCTCCAGTTTTCAACAACTTGGTTAGTTCGTTTTGGATGCTCCTTGCGTCTTCTTTGGAACTGGCTCCTGTTAGAAGATCGTCTACATAGAAGTCCCTCATGGCAATCTGAGAGCCTCTTCGGAATCGGAATTGTTCATCCTTGGCCAACTGCTGCAAAGTCCGAACTGCCAGGTAAGCAGCTGCGGTTATGCCATAACTCACTGTGGTTAGCTGATACTCTTGGAGTGGTTCTGTTTGCGAGAACCTCCACACAATTTTCTGGAAGTGCTGATCATCCTCAGCTATCTGTATTTGTCTATACATCTTCTCAATGTCTGCTGTTAATGCAAACTCGTATTTCCTCCATCTCAGAAGGATATCTGTTAAATGTTGCTGTAGCCTTGGCCCAGTGTACATCATTTAGTTCAGGCTTTTCCCATTTGATGACTTGGATGAAGCGTCAAAGACTACTCTTAACTTGGTTGTATCACTGTCCTCCTTTATGACAGCTTGGTGAGGAATGTAGTATCCTCCTCTTGGATCCTCATCTTGATCAATTTTCCTCATGTGACCCGCGTCAGGGACCAGCGGTGCTTGGGCTTTCAGCGATGTTTGTCCTCCGGCTCAGCGATGTTGGCTCTGAAGAGGGTAAATATCAGTTTTTCGATTGTTGGATAGGCTTCCTTCTGGATTGGCGGCGGAACGCTTCTAGTACTCTTCAACTTGCGCCGATTCTTGTCCTGTGGAGGTTTTCCAAAGGCTCCGGTGATGGAATGTTGTTATGGTGAATTAAGAGTTGAAACTTTTTGACCATCCAAACGACTGCGTCATTTGACTCGGTTTAGCGTCGTTCGGACTTTTAAAAAAACCTTATTAATTCAATAAAACTTTATTAGTCGAAATGAGAAAACAATGAGGGACTTGCTAGGACCGAACAGCGTTTTACAATACTAGATGCATGATGCTAGCAAAACTGATGCGATAATGTGCACAACTAACTTATATAAACTAAGATAAGATAAGGTGGCGGAAGACAGCAGCCGACTCATCAGTGATCTTGATTGGGCTGTTATCAACACGTGTACACATGATTCATCACACATAATTTGCGTAACGGAAACGCATCTGATCAACAACGAGCAACTAACAATCCCAGAATACACCATATACAGAAAAGATAGATAATCAACAGTTGGATGTGGCGGTGCAGCGATAATAGCTAAACGAAACTTTCACATAACACCAGTAGATATTAATAATACCCACAAAATAGAAGCTACAACCGTAAAAATTAGCTTAAAAAATAATAGCACACTAAAACTTGTTTGCGGATACAAATCGCCTAAAAGACAATTCATCCGTGAAGAACTAGAAAACATCTTTAGCACTCCAGAACCAACAGTGCTACTGGGAGATTTAAATTGTAAGCATGCGGGGTGCAAAGCTAGTTCGCGTTCGTAGCAGAAGCTAGGATATTAGACTTGCAGAAAAAGCAAACAATGGTGGTGCGAAGTACGCATTTGTAACGATGGAGGAAAATATGGTAAATCAATTACTCAGCAAGAAGCCGATCGGGGAAGGATGGAACATTTGGAGGCTAAGAGAGCTAAACAGTCCGATAAGATGCTACAAATGCAACAGAATAGGGCACATAGCCAGAAACTGTAAGACAGAAGATAATAAAATCGGCTGCTACAACTGCGGAGCTGGGGACCACCAAAAAATGGAATGTACAAACCCATCGAAGTGCTACCTTTGTAACGAAGAGGGTCACAAAATCGAATCGATGCGATGTCCCAAGTACAGAAGCATGCTGAAAGAGCAGGAGATAACAGGAAGGATACCTTCCACTCAGTTATGAACATCCTACAGGCGAACTTAGATAGAGACAAATGGGCGATGAACTTACTCAGACAAAGGTGCATTGAGGAAGATACAGACTTGGCCCTGATATCAGAACCTAACCGTGACATGGCCAAAAGCAACAAGAGATGGGTAGTATGTGATAATGTAAACGCAGCTATATACGTCGCACGAACTAAAGTGACCACCTCCAAAGTTGGACGAGGAGAGGGATTCGCGTGGGCCGACGTCGGAGGAATTACAATATATTCGTGCTATGTGTCACCAAACATCTCCCTCGATAGTTTCGAGAGCTACCTGGCGAGGCTAGGCAGGGATGTACAACAAAGAAGAGGGGTGGTTATCGGAGGGGACTTCAATGCGTATAGATGGGGGTCTCCAGTGGAGGACAGAAGAGGTGCCCTCCTAGTAGAATGGATGGCACAACTGGGCCTTCAAGCAGTGAACCACAGTGATAAGCCAACTTTCGAGAGGCGTGGAAGTTGCTTATATATTGACATAACCATGTCTACCGAGGCCCTGTACAGACACATCAAAAACTGGTTTGTAAGCGACGAGGAAAACCTAAGCCCGCACAACAACATATACTTTGGCATACGAAAGACGGCGGTTCTAACTAGCCCCACGACCACGCTTAGGAGGGTATGGATATACAACAAAGACAAAGCGGAACGATTTTTTGACAGATTCCGAAATCTGAATGACGGGATAGGAACGCACAATGCAGAGACCATCACGAGCCATATAGAAACAGCGTGTAACCAAGTGTTCAAGAGGAGGAGTCCTGTCACCCGAAGGAAACCGATGTTCTGGTGAAGCAAGGAGATCGCAGCTCTTCGACAAATCTGCCTAAGGGCTAGGCGGCAGGTTAAGAGGATAAACCGCAATGTGCGAGCAGCAGAAGAAGATAAGGCGGAACTACGAAGGCAATATAAGGAAGCAAAACGGGAGCTCAGGGACACGATCAAGACGGCAAAGAAGACAGCGTGGCTCAAGTTATATAAGGAGGTGGATGACCACATATGGGGCAGCGCTTATAAAATTGTGATGGGCAAGCTTGGACTCCGCACACCGATTACTCTGGAGACGAACAACTGGAAGAAGCACTAAAGCTTTTCCCTGCACCCGACCTGTGAGGTGGGTAATGGAACTGGTGAACAGGGAAGACATACCAACCTGCACGGAGGCAGAGATTAAAAGCATGGGCAAGAAAATTAAGCCAGGGAAAGCGGCAGGCCCAGACGGGGTACCACCAGAAGTACTGAGACTGCTGGCTGAACAATGCTCAGATGTGTGCAGCAAGGTTATGGACGAACAGATTAGGAGTGGGATTTTTCCTACCGTCTGGAAAGTAGGAAGGTTAGTGCTAATTGAAAAAGCAAACGGTACATACAGACCGCTATGCCTCCTAAGTGGGATGGGAAAGCTACTGGAGCATGTGATAAACCAGAAGTTGAAGGACGAAATTCAAAATAAGGGAGGACTCTCTGACACTCAATATGGATTCAGGGAAGGTCGGTCCACAGTGGACGCAATCAAGAGAGTAATAAATATTGCTAGGGATGCATACAGAGAGAACAAATACGCCGTCCTGTTAACGCTTGACGTAAAGAACGCTTTCAACTCTGTACCATGGAAGGGATCAATAAAAGAGCTAAAGAACAGAAACATATCCCCGTACCTAGTAAATATCGTACAGAGCTACTTACTAGACAGGAGGCTTAAAATTGGGTTTTCCAAAGATATAAATATGACATGCCGAGTCCCACCCTCTGGAATGCATAGTATGACGGGATATTCAATTTGAATTTACCCAGAGATGTACCATTGATCGGCTACGCTGATGACCTGGCGATGGTAGTGCTCGGAAAGGACCAGGAAGAAATAGAAGATAACATACAATGGTCGTTACATGTTATAGCAGCATGGATGGATGATAGGGGTCTGCAGTTAGCCGCTCAAAAAACTGAGATGGTCATACTAGCTGGTAAAAGAAAACTGAGGATAGTAAGAATTACCATTGATGGGACAAACATTACCAGTCAATATAGTCTTAAATACCTCGGCCTGACTATAGCACGCAACATGTACATGGGTAAACACATAGAGGAGACAGCCAAGAAAGCTGAGAAAACTGTGGCGAAGATAAGCCGCATCATGCCTAATATAGGCGGCGCCCAATCCGGGCGACGGAAAATACTATGTTCGGTGGTAAACTCAATTATCTTGTATGGTGCACCGATATGGGAGCCCTGCATGCACACACTGAGACACCGCAGGAGGCTTGAAAGCGTCCAGAGAAGAGCGGCGATTAGAATAATCAGCGCGTATAGGACCGCTTCTACCAGGGCGGTGCAGGTAGTGGCTGGGGTAATACCCATACACCTACTAGCAATGGAAAGGACCTACGAAGAGGGACAAAACACAAGAGCACAAAAAAAGGCTACCAGGGAACGCACTCTAGAAAGTTGGCAAGAAGAGTGGAACATGGATGGCACCGCTGCCTAAACCAGAAGATTAATCACAGATATAGCTACGATCATGGGTCACACGGCGTCACGGATCGGTTAACTACCACCTAACGCTAGCACTAACGGGTCACGGATGCTTCGGCAGCTATTTGTTCAGAATGGCGTTACACGATACAAATGAATGCGCATACTGCGGGCAAGAGGATACTCCAGCACACGCACTCTTTGAGTGCGGACGCTGGGAGGAAGAGAAAAATAGAGCTGAGACGGAGATAGGGGAGGCGATAACACCCAACAACATGGTCCCGCATATGCTGGAAACAGCAGAAAAATGGTTAACAGTGGAAAGTATGATCACCAACATAATGCGTAAAAAAGAAGATGAGGAAAGGAGACTAGAACAAGAAAGGAACTAGTAGAACCAGATGGACAAGGTAGATCTGTAGGAATGTTGAGAAACGGATCCAGACTACCCTGCGTAAGAAGGGGGGGGGGGTTTTTAGTTGGTAGGCGACTGGGCCTCCTTCCCAGTCGAATCCAACACTCCCTGGCCAGCCAGGGGTCTTTTGAAGATTTTCCCCTCCTTTATCACAAAAAAAATTGTAATCCTACAAACTGGGGTTGCAGAAAAACCAACCCTAACGGTATCAAACTTCGCCTCACAACTTGCATTACACATCTCGGCACCAACCGACTACACATACGTTCCTTACAGAGCTGACCACATGCCGACATTTTAGATATCACTCTTCACAAAAACCTAACTCAACCAATTACCCAAACAGTTTTGACCGAACTGGATTCAGATCACTTACCTTTCACAACGCTGCCCAAAATTACCCTAAAATTCCTATGATAATAAATGGACCAATAAATTGGCAACAATATGTTGTCTTGCCCAACAAATCTCATCTCGCAGATGGATATTAATAATGCAATAGAAACCTTCAAACACGCACTCAACCAAGTGATACATAACGCCACTACCATATACCGGCAACGCAGGCCCCCAAATTTTTTCCATAAACCAACAGCCATATTCAATTTAATTAACGAAAAACACAGGGTACGAAAATTATGGCAAAGAACCCGTGATCCGCTAACTTAAGTACCACTAAATCAACTAATCAGAGAGATCAAAGAAAAATTGGAGAAATACAGATTTGAATCATGTAGAAAATTTAAACCATGATGATTCTAGCATTTGGAGGGCAACCAGGAAGATTCTAAATCAACCACTAATAATCCCTACCCTTCGAGTGAATGATCAAGCATTTTCAGAAGAAAAAGACAAAAGCTAAGTATTTGCCAACCACCTAAAAGAAGTTTTCACTACCACCATAGACCATAATATAGAACAAGACCAACAGATGGCCACAGAAGTCAATAACAATATAATTCTCACACACCCATCTTTACCTACAGAAATCAAATAATATATAAAAAAAACTCAAAATCAACAAAGCTCCAGGAAATGACATGGTACCAAACATAATTCTGAAAATTCTGACGGCAAGATCAATATCCTTCCTAACGGCACTACTTAACGCAAGCTTAAGGGCAGGCTACTTTCCAGAGGCCTGGAGACAATCTCTAATTCTAATGTTTCCCAAACCTGGGAAAAACACAATGATCCGACCGCATATCGACCAATAAGTCTACTGCCAACTCTTTCTAAACTTCCAAACTGCTGGAACGAATTATTCACCACCGCCTAATCAAATTTATGGAGGATAATAATTTAATACCCTCATCACAGTGTGGTTTTAAAAGGGCTCATTCCTTCAACCACCAAATATTAAGACTCACAGTAAAAATCGAAAGAGGGTTTGAAAACAAGACACATACACTCATCACATTCGTCGATGTAGCACAAGCTTTTGATCGAGTCTGGATCAATGGACTACTCTACAAAATGCTAAGGATGCAAATTCCAACATATATTTATCAAAATATTCAATCATTTCTAACTACCCGAACATTCCAGGTGAGAATAGGTTCATTCACATCAACAATCAAACAAGCTCAGGCAGGTGTTCCACAGAAATCTATATTGGGTCCAATTCTTTTGAATATATTTATATATGACATCTCAACCATACCTAATGTACACCTAGCCTTGTACGCCGATGATACGGCAATTATTACGCAGGATAGTGACATTCACCGAATAGTGCATAAACTACAAGTAGGGGTAGGGGAAAGTGGGGCACATTCAACCAATTTTGACAAAATATTTTATTTTAAAATTTCAGTAACAAGTACAAATCACTGTATAATAAATTACAGAACTTTGCACTGACACTAGTGTAAAAGATGTGGCCCAAAATTAATTGGAACTTAGCACCTTTTATGTTTGTTTCTAAAACCAGTTTAGTTTTATTTGACAGGAGTTGGAGTTTATTGCGTTGTTAAGAGATAGGGTGAGAAGGCCCAGGCTTTGCCAACTCTTTACGAATATTTGTAGCCTATATTCATCCCCATCAATGAATACACATTAATGGTTAAATGTATATTAAATTCTAATACATATCACAGAGCTTTTATACAGTAAATGTATGCCATATTTACGCCCTACTATTAATAATTACAATCATATGTGTGTAACCTAACGTAATATTAAACGCTAATTTTGTTATTTTGACCCACTAGTTGCAGAATTGCTGCGTTGTGCCTTTTATATACGATATAATACACAATTAAAACCTGCAACGTCTGTTTTGAAACATAAGGAACTGGCGCTTGTTGCGTGTGTCGTTTACTTTTAGTTGTTATCGCGACACAGAAACTTGACCCATATCTTATCTGGCGCAAGTTATGCAGTTTTTGTAGGCTAACTGCGTGCACTTCTGTATTTACTTTATTTCACATTATTCACTAAAATTCATGTTCAAAAATAGTTTGAACATTCTGGCCGGGTCGCTTGCTGAGCAATCGGGGTTGGTGTGGTTTAGATGCCTGTTGCAGGGGCTGCTTCATGGACATTTCCCTTGGCGTGAGGTGTTGCGTATAAGGGTTCCAAACTGAAGTCGTCTTGGCCGGTGCTGGGCTTCTGTTGTCCCTTGATCCGGCAGTTGTGTTTCCATACACAATAGCTGATGCCGCACAGTAGGCCAATGACCAGTATTGTTACTATACTGCTGGTAGACCCTGTCGTAATGGATAGGTGCCTCCAGTGTGTAGTGGATAAGTCATGTATTATTTGCTGCTGTCGAGTGAGCAGCACGCTTACGTGACCTGATGTTTCCAAGCTCGGTTCTTCGGCTAAGCTTGGATACTCGATTCCTATTGATCCTGCCTGTGATGTAATGTTGACTTGCAGAATCTTGTTAAATGTTGCAACGACCGGGATCGTACTGAATGATCGTGCGTAGAGAATGTGTTGTCCTGTGTGGATATAGCATTCTGGAGCGATCTGGATGACTCCGGTATCATTAAGAATCACTTCCTCTCGTACGTCGTTACAGATGATTGCTGCACTGGTGGCCTTGTTGGCTATAAACATCCGTGTGTTTGCTTTGTACAGCTTCTTCCATTTTATTGTGGTGACATTGTAGCGTTGTATGCTACATGGCACCTTGTCCAAGCGTTGATACATCTCGTCGATGATGCAGTTGGGGTTTTTCTCGACACTATTTATGACAGTAGGTGTACATAAATAAGTGTGTTCCTTTATTGGAATGCTGACCTCAAACTTGGAAGGTGGTATGCTGAAGTACTGCTGATGGTTGTAGTCCACAGCTAAGAAATACGGGTTGACTGCGATTGTCGCATACTCTCCGCTTCTTATTTTTCTACGGATGGCGGTGACCTTGATGACTTCGTATTCGGTTACTTCAGTGATATGGAAGTATCCAAATATCTTAATGGCTTCCTTGGTTTGTCCCACTTCCATCTTGTACACTGGCGATGGCAATATTCGTAAGTTTGGTGGTAGCTTCAAGGACAAGGACTTCTATCTTTGCCCTGGATTGTCACTACTCTTATTAATCCATCCTTTCCTGGATGTGTATTAATTATTCGTGCTAAGGGTCACTTGTTTGCCGATATGTTGTCTTCCTTGAGGAGTACCAGATCCCCTATTTCTATGTTCTGTCTCGGAGTTTTCCATTTTCCACGTTGCTCTAACCTGGATAGGCATTCTGTTGACCATGCTTTCCAGAATTTTTTTTTCATTTTCTGTAGCAGTTTCCATCTGCTTAAATGATTGTCAGTGACTATGATGTCGTCTGGTTCGGCTGGTGTGATGAGTGCTTGTCCGATCAGGAAGTGTCCTGGGGTGATTGCTGACATGTCGTTTGGATCGTTATTCATTGGTGTCAGTGGTCTTGAGTTCAGACAAGCCTCAATTTGATACAACAAAGTTGTTATATCTTCGAAGGTGAGTGTATTGTCTCCGATGACCCTTTTGATATGTTACTTGATTGACTTCACCCCTGCCTCTCATATACCACCCATGTGGGGGTTTGCTGGGGGGATGAAATGCCACTGGACTGCTTCGGTGCTTAATTTGTCCTGTATTTGGATGTCCAATAGCTTACTAGCTTCCACAAAGTTGGTACCGTTGTCACTGTAAATGTGGGCGCATTTTTCTCTCCTTGCAGTTAACCTTCTGAATGCTGCTATGAAGGCATTAGTAGTCATGTCGCTCACTGCTTCAATGTGTATAGCCTTTGTGGCCAAACAAATAAAAATGGCGATGTATCCTTTGTAGGATTTGTTGCCTCTTCCTTTGGATACTCTAATTTGGATTGATCCAGCGTAGTCCAGTCCAGTGTGTGTAAATGGAATATACGGTGTCACTCGTGCAGGGGGTAGTTGTTCCATTAGCTGATGCATAGGTGCTGCCTTAACCCTTGCGCATGTCATGCATCTGTTGATGATTTTGGCAATCGCCTGCTTGGTTCGTACTATCCAGTACTTTCTTCTTATGAAGGCTAACGTAGCTTGATTACCTCCATGTAACGTTTGGTGATGCGCGTTTCTGATGATGAGCTTGGCTATATGACTGTTGCTGGCTATGATGATGGGGTGCTTCTCATGGTAAGGTAACAGCGAGTGCTGTATCCTTCCTCCCACTAGAAGAATTCCATCTCCATCTAGGAATGGGTATACGTTGGACAAGGAACTTTTGCTGTCTACCATTTTGCCTTGCTGTAGTAGGTGATGTTCTCTTGGGAAGTCATGCCTTTGTACTGATTTGATTATGCACTTTAGGCTATCACGTAGCTCGTTGGTAGTTAATTGTTGGACCGCTACTACTTCCTTCCTACATTTCTTCATAAACCGCTTACAGTAAGCGATTACTCTTATCATTTTGTTGAGTGATGAGAATCTTTCCATGTCATCTGCTGCCTCACTGACTGCCGCATGAACTGCTACCTGCCTAGGTTTTTTTCTTTCTTCTTCAGTAGTACTCTCTACTGTTGTTTGGGCCTTTATTCGTTTCTGGGTATCTTCCTTTGATAACCATTCAGGACCGTGGAACCATAACTCTTGGTCACTTAATCTGGATTGTTGTACTCCTCTTGTGACCAGATCTGCCGGGTTATCTTCTGACCTGACGTGATTCCAGCACTGCTTGCCGACGCACTCGTGAATTATAGCAACCCGATTTGCTACAAAATTCTTCCATCTCTCTGGACTTCCGTTTATCCAGGCTAGAGTTATCATTGAATCTGTCCAGGCATAGATTTCAACATTGTCTAACTCCATGGTTGAAATGGTCTTCTTTATTAGTTTGGCTAATAATTCAGCTGAACATAATTCTAGTTTTGGCAGTGTCTTCTTCATTTTGAGGGGTGCCACTTTTGACTTGGCTGTGAGTAACGTCACTGTCGTGGTCCCTAATGGTGAAGACCTTTTTATGTAAATCGCCGCCCCATAAGCTCGCTCTGAGGAATCACAGAAACCATGCATCTCTGTGTGGCTATCCTCTCCATAATTTATCCATCTTGGGGTGTGCACTTCCTTCACCTTTGGTAATTCTTGCCTGAATCTTGAC
The DNA here is from genome assembly GCA_940337035.1 of Agriotes lineatus. Taxonomy (NCBI): domain Eukaryota; kingdom Metazoa; phylum Arthropoda; class Insecta; order Coleoptera; family Elateridae; genus Agriotes; species Agriotes lineatus. The sequence goes on along the minus strand of CALNHX010000719.1, from coordinate 35,345 downwards.
CATCTGTCTTGTATATCCCTGGGTAACTCTTCATCCCATGAATACTGTCCGACCCATAATTCTTGTATTAATAACTTAGCAATTATTATAACTGGTGCTAGTAGTCCTAATGGGTCAAAGATTTGTGCTATCTCTGAAAGGATCTTCCTTTTCGTTATTTTGCCTTCTGGTTGCTGCTTGACTTTGTATTGTAGTACGTCAAGTGTTGGTGACCAATGTACTCCCAGTGTCTTCCTAGTAGCATCTGTCCCCTAATATGATGTTGGTGTTTCCTTCAGCTTCTGGAAGGTTACTAGTCCATATCCTGAGATTAAACCCTCCAGTTTTCAACAACTTGGTTAGTTCGTTTTGGATGCTCCTTGCGTCTTCTTTGGAACTGGCTCCTGTTAGAAGATCGTCTACATAGAAGTCCCTCATGGCAATCTGAGAGCCTCTTCGGAATCGGAATTGTTCATCCTTGGCCAACTGCTGCAAAGTCCGAACTGCCAGGTAAGCAGCTGCGGTTATGCCATAACTCACTGTGGTTAGCTGATACTCTTGGAGTGGTTCTGTTTGCGAGAACCTCCACACAATTTTCTGGAAGTGCTGATCATCCTCAGCTATCTGTATTTGTCTATACATCTTCTCAATGTCTGCTGTTAATGCAAACTCGTATTTCCTCCATCTCAGAAGGATATCTGTTAAATGTTGCTGTAGCCTTGGCCCAGTGTACATCATTTAGTTCAGGCTTTTCCCATTTGATGACTTGGATGAAGCGTCAAAGACTACTCTTAACTTGGTTGTATCACTGTCCTCCTTTATGACAGCTTGGTGAGGAATGTAGTATCCTCCTCTTGGATCCTCATCTTGATCAATTTTCCTCATGTGACCCAAGGAAATGTATTCTCTCATGAACTCTTTATATTCGGACTCTAATTTTCTGTTAGTCTCAAATCGTTTTTCTATTTGCAGCATTCTGGCAACTGCTCTTCTTCTTGATTCGCCCAAATGACTGGGGTCCTCCTTGAATGGTATTTTTACCACATAGGTCCCATCTTGCTTCCGAAAATGAGATTCCTCGAACTGCTGTTCACAGTCTTGATCTTCCTGAGAGATAGGTTTCTCCCTTGAGACCTCTTCTATTTCCCAGAATTTTCTGAGTTGGTGATCTTCTTCTAAGTTAGCTACCATGCTCACCACTCTCATGTTGGGTTCTTTTGCTGCCTCTACTGCCCCAGATAAGATCCATTTTAATTCTGTCCTTTGCGCCATCATCCCTTGTCGTGTCTTCTTGGCCCCTTCTAGGAGTATATCCTTGTATAGATCGGCTCCTAACAGGATATCTACTGGACCTGGCATGTTGTAGGTAGGATCGGCCAGTAGGCAGTGTTCCCATGCGTCCTTCTCCTTTTCCACGATCGTATTCCTTGGCAACGTTCCTGTCAATCTTGCCAACATAAGCAGATCCCCATACATTCGGAAGTTGCTGGAAAATCGTGGTCTCATTTCTACTTCAATCTTTCCTTTGGATTTCCCTGCTTCGCTTTTTCCTAGCCCTCTGATATCTGCTTGGATTTTAATTCTTGATAATGCCAATAGTTGTGCTGCTTCTTCAGTTATAAATGATGCCTGTGATCCTGGATCGACCAAGGCTCTCAACAGTTCATAATGTCCTCCGGCTGCCTTTATTTTTAAAAATGCCGTGACTAGCAGAACTTCCTTCTGGTTAGGATTTTTCGATTTTCTGCTAACTAGGCTGCTTACTTCTTCCATTGTTTGTCCTGAGGTGGAGGCCACTTGGGACTTCCTAATTGGTTCCTGCTGAGGTTTTGCAATTACCTGTTGAGGACATCTTACCGGAGTTCTGCTCCATTCCTTATGCAGCATAGTATGGTGCCATTTGTCGCAGCTTTGACATTTGTTTGAACTATAACATTTTTCATTTTCCTTGTGGACTAAACATCTCACACACAGCCGATGACGTCTGATGGTTTGGTATCGATCGTCACTGCTCATGGAAATGAATTTCGGGCATTGTGTGATCTTGTGGCTGTTGTTGCAGATCCGACATCTACTGATGCTTGCTTGATAACTCCTTACTGGCCATGGTTTTCTGGTTGCTTCTGACGTTTTAATTGGTTTTGCGATTTCCAGCTTCCTCTTGGAATCTTGAATTGCCTCCAGTGATTGGAATGTTTTTTCCAAAAACTTCAACTTTGCCAGATCCTGGATCTTTCGAGAATTTGTCAGCGACTGTTCATATAACTTCTTTGTATCCTTGTCTAGCTTCTTTGCCAGCAGATGTGCTATCATTGGTCCCCACGACTCAGTATTCAAGCCCATGTTGGATATGGCACGTAAACTTTCCAATGTAGTATCATGCAGCTGTTTTAGGCTGGCTGCTGATTCACAATTCAGGTTGGGCAGTTCTAATAAGTTGTCTAAAAATTTGGAAAACAAAATTCTTTTGTTATTATACCTGCTTTGTACGAGTAGTAGGTCCCATGCGGTCTCATAGTTAGCGTCCGATGCTTCGAGATGTTTTATTAATTTACTTGCCTCGCCTCTGAGGTAAGTTTTGAGGTACTGCATCTTTTCTGCATTGCCTAATGTGGTATTGTTGTGGATGAGTCGCCCAAAAATGTCGTGGAACGTGGTCCAATTTTCATAATTTCCTTCGAACATCGGCATCGTGATTTTGGGCAATGGGATGGCCAGTTCTTCTCGTGCTCGTGGTTGTTCACTTCTCGGGATGCTACTTATTTTGTTAAATATTTGAGCTATTACCTGGTTATAACGTTCTCGCATCTGATTGTAAACACCATCCGTGAAGTAATCCTTCGCAAATTCTTGCTCACATCCGAGGATTTCCTTATGCATTCTCGTAATATTCTCCCACTGGTCGGAAATCTTGTTGGTTTTATACTCATAGAACATTTTTGTCTGGACTTGTTTCAATGATAATATTGCATCGTCAAGTACTTCGCTAAATAACTGTATTTAAATTTCTTGCTTCTTGAGTCTGCCTACTTGTTCGATGGGGTTTTTCTTTTTCTCGGTTTCTAAGCCGTTATTCTCCTCACTAGCTGTATTTAGCTTCTCCTGCCATTCGTGTATGTAATCTGTGGTTATTTGATATCTTTCTTTCACCTGGCTGTAGAAATCCTTTTTTATGTATTCATGATCCGCTGGAAGTCGCTCCCGTAGTTCCATGTCACCGCTCTCGAATGCCTTCCACAATTCTTCTAATTCATCCTCTTTCTTGGATAGGTACATCTGATTCTTTCTGCTTCCGGAATCGTTCTTCATATTTTTGAACAATTGGCACATTTTGTCCGCCAGCTGCTTCTGCTCCTTTATAATTGCTTTTTAATGGCTTTGGTACTAAAACTGGCTTAATAAGTAGTATCTTACCACTTTACGTATTTTCCAAGTTCTTAGCGGATTGACTGCCGCTGAAGATTCTTCTCGCTGCACGGCGGAAGCCCTTGGAAGTTACTAGCAGGACTTATGCTGCTATCACTAATTCTCGCCTTTTCCTTTGGCGGAATTCCTTTGATTGAGTCGTAGGACGTTTTCTCCTTAGCGACGGCTCAATTTGAACTTATCCCTAATCACAGAAGAGTACATACCAATCTTGTTGTGAGTCCTCCAAATTTTTCTACGGATATGGCAGATCCGATCCAGTGTTACTTGCCCAGAGCTTCGAATCTGTTCCGCGTGTCCAGGACTCTTGATTGATGCACTAACTTCTTTTCAGCCTCCAATTGGTTGGCTTGAGGATTTTTACCCAAAAAATCCAGTTTCCTCTTTGTCCGGGGAGTGGTTGGCTTGTAGGACCAATGTCTTCTCCAAATTCCGGTTTCTTCGTGATCGGGGAGTTGTTGGCTCGAAGGACCAATGTAAAAGATGTGGCCCAAAATTAATTGGAACTTAGCACCTTTTATGTTTGTTTCTAAAACCAGTTTAGTTTTATTTGACAGGAGTTGGAGTTTATTGCGTTGTTAAGAGATAGGGTGAGAAGGCCAGGCTTTGCCAACTCTTTACGAATATTGGTAGCCTATATTCATCCCCATCAATGAATACACATTAATGGTTAAATGTATATTAAATTCTAATACATATCACAGAGCTTTTATACAGTAAATGTATGCCATATTTACGCCCTACTATTAATAATAACAATCATATGTGTGTAACCTAACGTAATATTAAACGCTAAGTTTTTTATTTTGACCCACTAGTTGCAGAATTGCTGCGTTGTGCCATTTATATACGATATAATACACAATTAAAATTTGCAACGTCTGTTTTGAAACATAAGGAACTGGCGCTTGTTGCGTGTGTCGTTTACTTTTAGTTGTTATCGCGACACAGAAACTTGGCCCATATCTTATCTGGCGCAAGTTATGCAGTTTTTGTGGGCTAATTGCGTGCACTTCTGTATTTACTTTATTTCACATTATTCACTAAAATTCATGTTCAAAAATAGTTTGAACAACTAGACACAAAATAATCTAACAAAAATGTTTTTTTTAAATCTTTTATTATTATAAAGAAACTGTTGCAAACGGTTGATTGTGCCCCTCCGGTGTGGTACTTTCAACCAACAGGTGGGGCAGTTTCAACCAGTCATTAAAAAAAACTAAATAAGCAATTCACACCAGAAATTTAGCCAACGCTCAACAATAATAATGGTAACATAAAAGTCAAACCTAGAATATATTTTTTTAATTAATTATAGCAAAAATTACAAAAAAAGTAACTGCTAATAAACATTATAAGAAGAGATATTCGCCGCAAAATTTAATAACTATGATGTTCTCCCCGTCTTCGCAGAATTAGGGGCTGGCAACTTTAAAACAATGTCGCAACGTTAAACCGTTGATATATCATCAACAACCGGATAGCAATATGTATAACCTGGAGGATTTCGGCGCAAGAATTTCTGTGACTTCCATTACCTTACCAATGTAATAATTGATTTTAGATTTAGTACGGAACTTTACGAGTAAAAAATCGTCTTCATTAATAACTTTATCGTCCTGCAATAGTTCCATTTCTACGCTAAAGTCGTCACTAGGATCATCGGATTCTAGGAAAATTGATTTTTTGGACTCACTTGTACTACTCTCTTTTCTCATAGTTTGTTTTAATGTAATTTTTGGTTTTGAAGCAAGTTGCTTGGTCACTTTTTTTAATTTTCGTTCTTCCTGATTTTTCTTGCGCAATTTTCTTTCACGTTTTATCTCTTATATTTGATCTTTCCTAGGAGTATCCGTATAAATTCTGGATGTGTTTTTTCTGCTTTGGCCTCGGTTTTGCTTCTTTGCAGTAGGCCTGGGAAATGGTCTTACCATATCTGGTGTGATAATAGTGGATAATGAGGATGGCTTGTTTTTACCAAACTTTTGCTCTGTGAATGTGGTACCTTGTTTAGGAGTGATCCCAGTTAAAATTATTTCCAGCGTTGAAAATGATGTTCCAAAGGACGTTGATGGTAAATTCTCTAAAGGGTTTGGATCATCGAATTTATTGTCGTCATGAATGTCTATCTCATTTTCTTGAACGTTTCCATTATGATCAATGATTTTGTTTTCTACAATATTCGCTAAACTTGATGTAAAGTCTTCGTCGCTGAAGGCCAATCAATAGATTGGGCCATAGCCCCGGTTTTTTCGAATGCTTTTATTATATTTTTATGACTAAATGCCATTTGAAAGACAAGTTAACTGTGCAAATTGTTTAATAGTTATCGCTTTCCCCGTGGCAGAAATGGTGCAAAGACTGCCACGTCTAACGGTTGCAATTTGTGCGATGTGTGGGGTGGAAAGGACACCATGATTATACCATTATCGCGGCAAAAGTTTATTGCTCCTACTGTTACATGGGATTCATGGTTGTCCAAGAGAAGAAGCAGTTTATTATTTTGCGAGCAGTTGGTATGCTTCTTAATATGGCTCAGAACACTTAAGAATAAATCACCAGTCATCCAACCAGTACGATTACCCAATGCAATGCTAGACGTCGGTGCATCAATTAGATAGGTATTCATCAGGATTACATACTCTCGGAAACACATACACGGGTGGTAGTGCATGGCTCACTGCATTTATAATCCTTACAAACGTGGACAGTTCGCATCTTTCTGCAGATGCGGGTTGAATTACTTGTTTTTTTTTATTTTTGCTGATACTATTTTGACATAATTTAAAACGGTTGCGATGCCTTTTCATCTAGATTAAATATGCGGTCAGCCTGAAAATTGTACTTTTGTATGACTAAAACATAATTCTCAAAAAACTCTGAAACACTACGCTTATCAAACCGTGTTGCCCTAGCCAAGCTGGTGCTTTCAGGCTTTCTAAGGCCTATTTTATCCGTATTTATTTTCATGAAGGATCTTAACCAGTCTATTCCTGCTTTATTATTGGTATGCCATTGATTAGCACATTTGCAATTTGGCAGGGCATTTGCATATTCATATTATAAAGTTCTAATTTGTTTGTATGTTAAACCATAATATAATTTACCAAATGTGTTTCCTGCTCGTTGTTGAAAACCTGACACGGCATATTTGCTGGCGAATTTAGGTATATTTTCATCAGCTTCGTGACTTTCATTCCCAGAATCATCGCTGGTGAGTGTTTTTGTTTTAATTTATGAATTTGGGTATGCAAGGTGTCGCGTTTGACATTAAGATCTCTAGCGGCAACTCTTTCTGACAATAGTTTGCCCAAAACTTCCTTAATTGCATTTTTTATGCTTTCTTCGCATATGCTCACTCGATTTGTTCTTGGTTTATAATTTTGCACCATTTGAAATACAACCATAAAACCATTAAAAAATAAATAACAAATTTACACCAGTGGTTGAATGTGCCCCACTTCTAGCGGTTGAATGTGCCCCTCTACGGTTTAGCACAATATTATGTAACATCTCCACAATTCAATTTGAGGTTAGAACTAATTAAGGGTAATATTTCAGATAGGCAGAGCAAACACATGGACCATCAATTATATTAATGGTAGCGAAAATGTGATTGCATTCAATAAAACAAAAACAAAAATAAAAACACCTTTAAATTAGGTTTTTCACACAAACATTTTTATTTCAACATACGCAGCATCAACAGCGCTCATATTTTACTGAGGAGTAAAGTTGGCATCTAGGTACACGTCTGCCATAATTTTTCGGGCGAGAAATTAAAAAAACATACAAGTTATCAATGCTGATTGAATGTGCCCCACTTTCCTTCATATCAACTAAATAATTGATTTAAAAAGTGGTGCCAAAAAATAAACCCCAATAAATGCAAATCCAAGATATTTACCCTCCGTAGATCAGCAGACCCAGCAAGAATAAGGATTAATAACATACCAATTGAATTGAATCCTAAGGATAGAGCCATCCGATACCTTAGAATTTATTTGGATCGTAAACTAAACTGGAGCTACCACGTTAATCAAAAGCCGTCACAATCCTACGCGATACTACGAATGTTATACCCCATTCTCAACAAAAAGTCTACACTTAAAATTAAATGTGGAACATTACTTTACACAACCATAATTCGACCGATACTCACCTATGGTTGCAGCATCTGGAATACTACATCCAAAACCAACATAAAGAAGCTGCAAGTCTTACAAAACAAAATGCTGCGCACCATAACCAATGCGGAATGGTACATCTCCACCATACAGAAATTCATTACCAAAACCTCAAAAACGTTTTATATAACCTTGACAACTACACTGACGGAATGGGACGTTTCGCCGCCGCCGTTTCGCCACCGCCGGTTCGCCACGGCCGTTTCGCCGCCAAGCCGTTTCGCCACCAGCCGTTTCGCCGCCGGGCCAGTTCGCCGCCAAGGTTAACGATTTCAAATTTACAGAATGTTAAGGCTCATAAGGACAGGGGGTAGGCAACACATTTTACAAGAAGACATTATTTGAAATTTAATAAAATTTTAATGCTATTTCTGCCCGTCTGAATCAACTTGGAAGATGCCTGACTACATTAATATGAATCTTAACTATATTACTTGCGGCTTACGAATATGTTGTGCTTATATACAATGTAGATCAGGTAGAAATTAATAAAATGTGCTTTTTTAATTGACTAAATATTAACTACAAGAGTGGCACTTTTTAGAAAATAGTCATGTGCAAGGGTGAATAAACACAATTAATACCAAAATCAATACTGACAATATACTTTGACATTCATTTAAACCCGGAATCATATAAAAACCGTATCTAAATCTAACAAAATTACTAAACACAGTACCATTGCGCTCTGCTCAGGTAGGCGGATTTTAGCCTAGAGCGTTCTCAGCTAAACGAGCAGATTAGAAATCCGTGAAACGCAACAGATTACAGCTGTTTGGCTCTCGTTCTTCATTTCGAATGCTGATTTTACTTAGAAGTTAGATATGTCATAATATCCGCCGAAGTTGGTGAAATTTTGTTTTTCTGTATAATAAACACAGTAAAGACAAAAAATTATTGCTGGTTAAACATCGAATTTACAACAAATAATTTGTGCAGCGTTTTTAAACTGCAGCGGATGATTAGTAAAGTTACGTACTCTGCAGCGGGGTCATAAAATTCACTGACAACTAATCACATCAATTCCCCTCGCACTTTATTCAGGCTTGAGACTGACGAAATATACATATTAAATATATTTTCGGCGTGTTTAAAAATGATGGAAAAGCTTATTTCCACTTTTTTTAGACAAATAACATACAAGTATTTTTGTGTTTTTAATCGCCAAATGAAATTACCTCTTGTGTATCACAACATCGCCAAAGTGATGGCATACTTGCTGCATCAAGGCATGTAAGCGCATCTAATGTTTTTTTTACGAGATCTCCTGGAGTCAACTAGCTCTGGCAATAACGATTTCATGTAAAATTCGCACAAAATAGTTCAATTTGGTCAAAAGAACATTCAACGACCAGTTCATCGACATCGTCACTAGGTTGTTCTTCATCAAAACGTTGAAGCTCGTTTGAATCACTTATACCTGATAAAGCACTTGCAACTCGAGTATCATCAAGTGACATGTTATCACCAGTATCCAGTGTCGAAGCAGTAAAAGTAGTATTTTCGGAATTTACTAAATTATTTAGTATTTTACTAAAAAAAAAACGCAATAAGTTAAACACGCTTAAAAGGTCTTTAGCTATGCCTGCTGAATTTACATATAATTTTAATACATACTAAAGATATTGCTATTATCCAATTAATAAAACTTTGTACTCACCGCATTCTCACTTGTTTCATAAGCATTTTTTTGCTTTTTCTGGATATGCTTAAACATTTAGCTTTAGCCATTTTAAATCGTAGACTATAGGATTATAATATAAATACACTGCAAGCACAGTATCACCACCGAATGCGCTACGATAATAGCAAATACGGAATTGCCATAATTAAAGTACAAGTACCTATTTAAAGATTTGGGGAAAAGGTAGAGATATTTTCATTACTTGGCTTATTGGTCAACTGGTTAATGATTTTATTACTTTTCTTCATAATCAAATAATGAGCCCTTAAATTGTCATTACCGTTATCGCACTTAGATTCTATTTAAAGAAAATTACATTGGAATTCATAATGTGAGGCATTCCAATAAATCTGTTGCAGAATTGTTATTCTAGAAATGCAATACTTTCTACAAATTTTCCTCCAAAAAAAATGAACTAAACTTCACTTCAAATTCCCATATATGTATATCTTTTTTATATAGTGGGTTAAATTAAAAATTGCAGCTATTTTGTTTTAATCACAAAGAATTAATGGTTATAATTATACAATGACGTAACGTAACAAAATCGAAACTACATTTTTTTGTCGTAATCATTAGCACACCGTTTAACATTAGTGAGTTGGATTAGAAACGGTTTATTATAACACTAATATGAAAAGTAATGACGTTTGACGTACGAAATTACATTAGGTACTTATATGTCAAATTGAAGTATAAGAATATCAAATCAATACAAAAATTAAATAAATCTGGAACAACGAGCTTTACCGAGTTCATCTACCCCAATCTTTATATACAGTGCTTTCGTAAAGTAGTGGATGAATTCGTTAAAAATTCAAGGAATAACTTTTGGAAAAAACGCTCTGACCCGTCGATTTTTATTTTTATTTGAGCATTTTTTGAAATAAAATGCATACATACAGGGTGTCCCGTGTATGAGGTATGACGTTATGGATGTTTTTTTTTAATAGGCAACCCTCTTTTTTTATTACGTAATTTAAAAGAACGCATTTTTTCACTTACGCTAAGGTAATTTTTGGGTATAGGTCGAATGACCAAAAACTAATAAAATTTGCAAAATGGTAAATTTTATTTTAAGAAGTACGATTTTATGCTTTTATCGATGACAGCAATCAATAAAAGACATGTCGGCCACCTTAGTTACTGTCAGGCAGACAACGGTGCACAATTTGTACATTTAATTTAGTTGTTTTTGAAATTATCATTGCAATTAAATTTAGTATTGTGCAACATTAAATTTTTTTTCTTAATTTTTGATCACCTGACCTATATTAAAAAATCAGCTTAACGTAAGTAAAAAGAGCATTTTTTTCAAATTCCGTAATATAAAAGAAGATTGCCATTTAAAAAACATCGATAACGTCATACCTCATACGCATTTTATTTCAAGAAATGCTCAAATAAAAATTAAAATCGACTGTATATAATTCTTCTGTACGTGTGTATGTCACTGAACTCTTCCTAAACGGCTGGAGAACGTCTGTCGGTTCCGCCAGTCTATTATAAATAACTATTTTCTAATTTCCCAAACGTTCAACTGGAAAATGCGATGTTTGTCATGGTATCACGAGATAATATAATTTTTTAAATTTCATTTAAAAAAGTAGGCTTTTTAAAATTAATTTAAGAGTGTGAATTGCCACTTTTTTCACTCACTGAAAAAAGTGACACTTTGCTTTTAATTTAGAAATGAACGATTTTAAATAGACGTTTTCCGAGTTACCAGAACTGACCAACGCAATTGACTAAAATTAAGGCAAATAAAATTCTATACAAAAAAACTTGAATTTGAATATTTAATTAAGTTTGCAATTCAAACACCATGCATCTGAATATAAACATGTATATGTTGAAATCGAACAATAAAGAATAATGAAAAACGGTAGGTACAGTACATAATTAGTCGATGAATCAGACAATATTATTGTGAGCTAACAGTGATTTATTAAAAGTGATTTATTTGATTAATCATTTTACAAATTATTGCCGATTCTTACGGCATTTTAGTACATGCAAAATGAATTCAACTCGGTTACTATTAGGCCAAAAGATATATGTATTTCTCTTTATTATCATGCAGTCCTAATGATCGTAGGTACCTACAAACATTTCAGAAACTGCATTTTATTGTATTAGTTGGTTTGGCTTATTCCAATAAATAATACACAGAAATAATACGTAAAAAAGAGTACAAGAGATAAAACTATATTATAATTAAACAATAGTAAACATCTTTCAGTGTTTCAAAATATGAATTTGTTAATATATTGGTATTGCATTTAGCTATGGAAAATGTATATTGTATACGTATTCATGACACTGCCTGCCAATTGTTAGAAAAACTATTTTTGAAACATTCCGTTGATCGGCAAACTAATCCTCTTCCAAGAAAGGTCATTATCGCTTAGGAATGCAGGTAGTCTGAGTCAAACCGCAGAGTTAGAAAGCGTAAGGATGGTTGCCGATTTAAAGTCAAGTAGGAGTAATCACAAGTTCAAGTCTCTGTCCTTATGTCTACATTTAAGATTATTTTCAAAACAACAAATTCCGGGTGAAATTCGGTGCACGGTCCGGTCTATTCCGCATGCGCTGTCAGCGAAGTAAGGTTTATGGTACGATCAGCGTCCGTCAAAATGTTGTGGGTGCCGCTATCGTCTCGTAATATTTAAAGCAATGTTGTTGCGCTCTCGGCGGTGGTTCAGGTTAATGGTTTATGTTAGTTGTTAGGTCTTGATGATTTTTTTAGAGAAAAAATACGAGAGAGAGTCTGTTCACTGTTACATTTTTGTGCATGCGCACTAGACCGGACCGTCCACCAAATTTTTACCCAAATTCCTTAACGTACCTAATTCGAAAATAACTACCGATTTAGTTAGGTTAGGTTAGGTTAGGTCATGATCATGTGTGTATCTATATATTATTCCCAATATTGAAATTGTTCTGGCGGCGAACTGGCTCGGTGGCGAAACGGCAGGTGGCGAAACGGCCTGGTGGCGAAACGGCCGTGGCGAACCGGAGGTGGCGAAACGGCGGCGGCGAAACGTCCTAGACCCTACACTGACGCAGTAATTTATCAGCTAGGTATAGTATTCCAACCAAAAATTGGAAAGTTATTTAAAATCCAGTGCACCATGAAAAGTGTAAGTCATGTCTAAGTTGGTTTCATAAAATTAGTAAATAATATTCTAATGTCAATCAGCTTTCACGTAATGACAGTTTATCTGGAAATTGTACATGTAGCTGTTTTGGTAAAGCATTGTAACATTGTGCATGATTTAAGTAGATGCTAGTTGAGTTATTAAAACCGTATAGTAGCATTGAAAAACGTATATGTCTTCCAAACTTCCCAATGCATCTGTCACATTTGAAGGTTATTATCGAAGTGTCACTGAATGACAATCAAACAGTAATTTTATGAATTAAATTACGAAGTGACTAACTGTTCTCAATGCTGGCGTGATTTTAAATAGCTTTCCAATTTCTGGTTGGAATACTATCCTAAATAAATACATACCAGGCTAAAAAGAAAGCTACCCAGGGATCTCTTATCCAGAGATAGCAAATAATGGAAATCCACCTTACCGAACAAATAAACTCCATAAACATAAGTGCAAATATAAACCAGTGCAACAATAAAAACTAGTGATGGAGGCCTACTGGTCCTCTATAGTGCGGTATATAGTAACAAACTTTTTTGAACACTACCATGAATAGCAATTAGTGCTAAACTTGTAAAAAGAATGCTGAAGAAGGGGTTTCGTTAACTGGTTGTGAAACTTCTTATATACCCTCTGGCGGTTTTATTACTACAGCGGGTCTGAGAGAACATTGAGTGGGAAACGATGCCGTCTTTTATTCAGCGCGACTTTGCGCATAGCGGGAGCCGTGTTATTGAAAAACCGAGCGCCGGATAGATCTAACGCTCCATTACGCAATGCATAAATTAAATACGTTTTTAATGTTTAATTATAATTTATGCGGAAGTAAGCGTTACAAGATACCAGTTGCAGATCTTCTGTTCTTAATGTAAAAACACTTCCAGGTGCTGACTGCGGAAGCGATCATTAGTTACTGGTTCGCATATTACGTTTAAAGCTGAAGATCTGCTTAAATAGCAAAAATACTTATCGTTTAGAAGTAGATAATCCAAATCTTTTTCAGAGTAAACTAAACGAACCTTTACATTATGATCTGGGATCGTGAGCTAACTTATCTTACGACGATCAATAGCGTTTGTATGAAGTTAAATTAATAACAGCAGTAAAGCACTTGAAAGCGAGTAACCTACCAACGATGAAACAGCACTGGATGAACAGGAAAATGCTTGAATTGGTGAATCAATATAGGAAATTGAAAGCGTTTGGTCCAACCGCATTAAATGCTCTAGAACAATATAAAAGGCTATGTAAGGATATCCTAAAGGCATATCGAAAAGACAAAAACAACTAAATTACAGAAACATGTAAGAACATCTAAATGCATGCAGATACAAACATCACGCATGATCACGCACTTGGGCAATAAAAAACGAGAATGGGGTTGATGTACATGACCATAGCGAAGTTTTCAATGTCTGGAAGCAATACTGTGAAAGCTTTACGACAAAAGAATGCAAGATCATCATGCTCCTTTTAATATTACAGATGAGCCGTAAATTTTAAGAGAAGACGTAGTTAACGCTATATCGAAGCTGACAATTGCTAAATCAGTCGGTACTGATGGAAACACTTTACATTTTACAAATGCTTGCTGACGATGGTGTTGATATCATTCTTACACACCATATGTGATAATGTATGGCGGTCAGGTGTCTGGCCGGAAGATTAAAAAACTTCAGTTCTAGTAATATCACTTCACAAGAAAGGGTAGTCTTTAAATTGCGATAACTGACTTTTGTTATATTGCTAACGGTGTGAGATAAAGATGTATCCTTTCGCCGTTATTATTTAAAACCAATATATATATATATATAGTCCTTCTTCGCTCCTAGATGAAGCATAGGGCCTCGAAGTATTTGAGGTTTCGAAAATCGAGTAGTTTTGAGAGGGTGGCTGATGTACCATCCGCTCTGTCCTATATCTTAAGTATTGTCCCTCTGATATTCCGCAAAGCCACGAACGGCGAGGTCTGACTGTATTTCCTCGATGAAGCGCCTCCATTCTTCCCTGTTCTGTGCGATGGCTTTTATTTCGTTCCAGGTCTTTCCTATTTTTTCGGCCTCCTTCATTATTGTTCTTCTCCATGTTGTATCCGGCTTCCCTCTTCTACGACTCTCTTGTGGATTCCACACCAATGCAGTCTTTGCGATATTTCCGTCTTCTCTCCTAAGTATGTGCCCAATCCATCTCCATTTACGACGTTTGATTTGAACTCCTATTTCCTCCTGACTCGTACGCTGCCACAGTTCTTCATTTGATATGAAATCTGACCATTTCACTTTAATTATCTTTCTAAGACACTTATTAATAAACACTTGCAATTTGTTTATATTACCGCGAGTTAGCGCCCACGTCTCTGAACCGTATAAGAGTACCGATTTCACGTTTGTATTAAATATACGCAATTTTAACTTTTGTGTTATTTGTGCCGAGTTCCAGATTTGCTTAAGAGTGCCGAAACTGCCTGCTGCTTTCCCAATTCTAGCCTTTATGTCAAGCTTGGATCCGCCATCTGTTGAAATGACGCTGCCTAGGTACGTAAAATGAGTGACGTTCTCGATTATTTCTCCATTTATTTGGAATAACCGTGTGTTATTAGTCTGTAATCTCATGGCTTTTGTTTTCATTGTATTTATTACGAGTCCAATTTTTTTTGCCCATGTCTGAGATGTTTTGGAGTTTTTTCTGCATTTCAGTGTGATTTTGAGCAATTAAACATATGTCATCTGCATAATCCAAGTCATTTAGCTTTTTCTTTATGTTCCATACCATTCCATCTTGTTCGCTGATAGCTTGCTGCATGACCCAGTCCAGGGCTAGATTGAATAGTAACGGTGACAGTGGGCAGCCTTGCTTTACTCCTTGTAACACTTCAATACTTCTACTCATTTCCCCTTCGTGCACTATCTTGCTGCTGGATCCCTCATACATTTGTTGGATGAGGTTTATAATTTTAATTGGCACCCCTTTCAGTTTCAGTATTTGCCACATCGCATGGTGAATGATTGTATCAAACGCTCGTTTGAAATCTATGAACACTAAATATAGTGGTGAGCGCCATTCAACCGATTGCTCCACGATTATGCGCACGGTGTTTATATGCTCAGTGCATGACCTGTGTGTTCTAAATCCGACTTGTTCCTGGCGCATCCGTGCCTCTACTTCTTTTGTGATCCGGTTTGCCAAGATGGTTGACAGTATTTTTGTGTATGTGTTTAGTAAAGTAATACCACGCCAGTTCGAACATATTGACAGATCGCCTTTTTTTGGTAATTTGACAATGGTTCCTTCTTTCCATTCTTTTGGTACCTGTTCACTTTGCCATATCTCACTTAGTATGGGATGCAGTTCTTCTGAGATTGTCTCGTCGTGTACTTTAAGCATTTCATTGCTAATATTGTCTGGTCCAGCTGTTTTTCCGTTTTTAAGTGATTGTATTACCACTCTGATCTCTTCTTTTGTTGGGGGTTCTGTGTTAATGTTCAACTCCATTTCCTGTCTTCCCTCTAACTGAACTGGTTCTTCTATCTGTTCTAGCTCCTGCTTGAAAAATTCTTCCCATCTTTGTAGTTGATCTCTTTGACCTGTGATTAATTTTCCGTGCTCATCTTTAAGGGGTTTACTATTAACATATTGTTTGTTTGCCAACTGTTTAGTTATACGGTATATTGTTTTCATATCATTTCTGTCTGCGGCCGTTTGTGCTTCTTTTGCTAATTGTTCTGCCCACTGTCTCTTATCATTTCTAGCAGCTTGTTTTACATTTCTATTAATCCTTGTATATTCTTCTGTTAGTCTTTGCTTTTCACTTTGTACAACTGTTGCATTTATCTTTGCTTTACATTCTTTTCTGTCTGTGATGAGTTTCCAGGTTGGATCGGTTATCCAGTTTTTCCTCACTTCTTTCTCAGCATTTAAAGTCTCTGCGCTGGCCTTATGAATACATTCAGTTAATATTTTCCAGTTAGGCGTTATCTCCTTAGCAGTTTTCTTGTTTTGTAAGTTATTGTCTAGTTCTGTTCTGTATTTGTCGGCAACTTCTCTGTTTTTTAGTAGGGCTATATTGTATTTCATCCTCGCATTGTTTCTTTTTGATTTTGTTTTGGCGCTGATTCTTAATTTTATCGTTGCTACAACCAGATGATGATCACTAGCTATGTCCTCACCGCGTTTGTTGCGAACATCCATGAGGCAGTGTCGCCATTTGGTGGATATGGCTACGTGATCAATTTGATTCTCTGTGTGATGATTTAAAACCAATGGCGACTATATAATGCGCGAAGTTTTAGATGACTGGAAAAAGAAAATATCTATTAACGAAGTATCACTGAACAATCTCAGGTTCGCAGATGATATTATCGTTTTCGCCATCTCTGAACTAGATATAGTTTTGCTCTTAACAAGTTTGCAACACAAAAGTGTAGAATATGGTCTTCGCATCGGTTTTACTAAAACAATAATCCTTCAGAACCTAAGAAAATATCACACTGCCGTGTTGTTAATCGGTTTGTATGCCTGGAATCACCAATTAATATTAATGGAAGCTCAGAACCTGAAATACGTCGTCGAATACAAATGTCTCATAATGCCATATCCGAGTTATCGAAATTGTGGAAAGACCAAAGTATAACGACTTCAACAAAAGTGTTGGTGGTACAAACTCAAATTTTTTCGATAGTCTTTTATGCTGTCGAGATATGGGTTGTTAAATTACTGATAGGCAACGCATTAACGTTTTCGAGATGTGGTATTGGCGGCGTATATTACGAATTAATTGGATGGAACTCCATTCTAAATGAGTTAAACATCCGTACCTACGCGTTTATTCAGCATGGTATACTGCCGGACACTTAAGTTTTTTGGATATTTAGACCGCCTAAGACAGAGTAATTTAGAGAGACTAATCATCAAAAGTAAAGGTGAAGGTAAACGATCTAGAGGACGCTCTCCAATCAGCTGGTAAGACCAAATTAAAACTTTTACTGGCACATTTTTAACTATTGCTACTAGATTAGACACATGTCTTCGACCGCCGTATATAATGCGGTTTTATTACCTTTTTTTTATTATTTTATCTTTTTGGTCACCACTCCTCTGCATAATAAAGGATAGATGAAGAAGAAGAATGTAATTTGTTCATGACAATCTAGTGGATTACCATAATATGTAGTTAATCAGTATAATAAATTATAATATTGCATATTTGTAAATATGGTTTTCACCCAATCAACAACACATAAACACCGCGAGATTGGCGTTGAATAACTTTTATTAATATTCAAAATTTAGAGCTTTTATTTTAATGTTTAAGTAACTACGCCGCATATTGACTGAAAATGCCTGAAATGGGAAGCCGTTATATTTAGGAATTTTTGCATTCTTAGTAATTTGTATTATCTTGAATACTACGGAACATTTATTCTGTATAATATGGCAGTTCTCCTGGGTCCCATCGGTGTTATTTATTTTTTTTTGTACTCAAACCTATCTATTATAATAACTTTATGGATTATCCTGTATAATTCATATTTGCTGCTTTCGGATATCTGGGTGACGATTAGAAATTTAACAATAAATAGATTGTTTAGAATACAACGTTTATTTTCTACTAAATTGTTCTACAGTTACTAACAACGAATGCTGCTTATGTAATACTACTAATATTGTTAGCATATGTAACTAGACGTTGGCCCTTTAGCGAGTTATGGGAGGTGCACTACATTTCAATTTCTGCGTAGCCCACGAAGTCTTCCACGTATCTCAATATTGACTGATACAGTAGTCTAAGCTGTTTCTAAAATAAGTCTATATTAGCTAAATTACATATATAACTACCGAATACTACCTCGCTATTTAGTAATTTTTGACTGCAGCACCTTACTTTTCTTGCAGCAAAACATATATCTACTTGTTTATCAGGGGTCATAGTATCAACCACAAAGCTGAAGGTCACAAAAACTCCGCTAGCAGCAACACCATCTCTGCAAAATAATAATTTTTAGCATTATATTATAAATATATCGATTGTTGCTACCTGCATGCAATTAGTACATGATCGTGTGCATCGGAGAGCTTGTTCATTTCTTCACAAGCAGCTACTACAATTTTACAGATGTCTGCTGATATTTCGTTAGATTCCCACCCTTTCATGTTTATAATATTTACAATTCTTTGGCATTCGCTGTGCTGCAGAATAATTGAATAAGCGTTTTTTGTGAACGTGTAGTAACACTTATAAGGACTTAAATAGTTTAGCTTAATTATAAATCGTTTAAGGTTATACAGAATGTAAGAGCAAACATGTTCTAAGTTTATATCCCGATTATTTGAGAAGGTAGGAAAAATGCTTATTAAAAAATTAATACAGAAGAATGTAGCTATCCATACCCGATATCGATGCTATGTTTGACTTTCCGGTTTTAAAGGGAACTGCATCTACTCTCATCGTTTAAATAGCATGATAAATTTTATTTCAGCCAATGGTGTGGGGAATTGTTATATGTATTCAACCATATTAAACAATTATGTTCTTAGATAATGATGTTTTTGAGAAAAACGTAGGTAACTTTTTCGAAGAAAAAGCTGTGATATTTTAATTGTCGTGCTTTGTTTCCAGCTTGAATTAGATGCAATTTGAATTTTGTAACTATGTAGTTATAAACTATTCATTTTAATGTAACCAATTTAACTTCGGAAATATATAGTATGATCAAAAATTATTTTCAACTAGTATGAGTATGGAATAGTTCTTAATTTATGAATGCAACTATATGTCATTTAGAAATAAATTGTCACATTTGCATTTAAGTATAAAGATAGTTGCATTCATATATTAGAAACTATTCTATAGCCATACTAGATGAAAATAATTTTTGATCATATTTTACTAACAAAATGGGACATACTACAATAAGATATAACAACACATAAAACAGATTGATATTTTTGAGGAGGAAGCACTACAAATGTGTAAATTGTTAGCATTTGGCTTGTATACGCACTTATATCTCTAACCTATGTGGAACCTCCTGCTGTTTATTCAGATTTTGGCCACGCTATATGTAATAATTAAATATTTAACTGTTTTTTGTTTGTTTGTTGGATAAGGTTTAGGCATACGGAGTACCAGGTAAAATACCTTAGACACCGACTGCTGTGGTCATATGGTCAGAGTCCTACTTAGAATGTTACCGAGACTAAGGAGTTCCAACCCTAGCAAGGGATCTTTTACATGCTATACATCGTAGTATCATAGGACCCACGGCTTTACATCACTTCCGAATGATGGTATTCTGAGCAGGTTTTTATTGGCATTTTTTTAAATTTAAAAACCTCGCTGAGATCGGGAATCGAACTCTCGACTCTTAGATCAGTAGCCAGAATACTTAACCACTGAGCTACAGAACCCGGCAATTAATGAATTAAAAAGCTTACTGGAAGCTAAAGTCTACACATTACCCTTTTTCTGTGACGTCAGAAAT
Source organism: Agriotes lineatus (assembly GCA_940337035.1). NCBI lineage: Eukaryota > Metazoa > Arthropoda > Insecta > Coleoptera > Elateridae > Agriotes > Agriotes lineatus. The sequence goes on along the minus strand of CALNHX010000719.1, from coordinate 15,427 downwards.
AACAAAACATAGCGTTTAAAACGTATGTCTAATATTTCATTGAAATTCAAAAAGATCATTTAGATCGCAGGTAGTAGATTTTAGAAAGAATTTTACATATACCTAACCTTTAATGTAAGGGATGCTCTAAATAGCACATTATGCAAACCACGGCATTCTTGACCTATGTAATCCGACGTTTCTCCTTTTCGAAGAAGTCCCTAACGCTTAAAATAAGATTTTAGGCTTGCTCGTTTGCTTGTTATTGCGCGTTATTTTACTGTCATTTTGGACAAATGTTACACTGACAGTATTATAAAACAAGCCATACTTAAAGCGGACCTGACCAAAAACTGCAGATTTTTTGTTTCGTCCAGTACCTTATCATCATATAAATAAAGGAGAACGATCCAAATGTGTGTGTCCGTCACGACAATTGCAAACGCGATGTCCCGCATTTGCGTTTGCATGAATTTCGCCGTCGCCTCGATTTCGCGAACGGGGCGGGGCTTCGAGGTCAATCTTGGAGAGGGGCGAAGCCCCGAGGGCTCCCTTGGAGAGTGGCGAAGCCCGGAGGGCCACCTTGAAGAGGAGCGAAGCCCCGAAGCCCCCCTTGGAGATGGGCGGAGCCCCGACGGCCACCTTGAAAAAGGGCGAAACCCCGGGGCCCCCCTTGAAGTGGAGCGATGCCTCAAAGGTCTCCTTAGAGAGGGGCGGAGCCCCGATAGCCCCTTGGAGAGGGGCGGAGCCCCGTGAATTCCCTTGGAGAGGGGCGAAGCCCCGGGACCCCCTTGGAGGAGGGAAGAGCCTCGAAAGCCCCCTAGAAAAGGGGCGGGGTCCCGTGAGCCCCCTTGGAGACGGGCGGAGCCCCGGGGTCTCCTTGGAAAAGGGCAGAGCCCCGAAGGCCCCCTTGGAGAAGGGCAGAGCACCGAAGGCCCTTTTGGAGGGGTAAGGTGTCCAGAGGGCCCCCTTAGAAAAGGACAGAGCTCCGAAGGCCTCCTTGGAGGGGGAAGGTGTCCCGAAAGCCCCCTTAAAGAAAGGCGGAGCCCCGAAGGCCCCCTTGGAGAAGGGAGGTTTCCCGAGGACCCTCTTGGAGAGGGGCGAAGCCCCAGGGCCCCCCTTGGAGTGGTGCAGCGCCCCGAGGGCCCCCATTGGAGAGGGGCGGAGCGTTATTTGAGCGGAATTTTGATTAAATCGATGTGATTTTAGAAAAGGACTCTTAACAATTCGCGTTTCTTTTTGAAAATTATTAGCAAAGCTTTAAACTACTCAGTGGTGACACATAAAATGTAAGGTCACTAAATCGCGTTAGCTAAGCGTAGAAATCACGTTAGCTAAGCGTAGCTAACGTGATTTAGTGACCTTAATAAAATGTGCTAAGCAGCGTATACGAAAATACATCAGGATAGACCGAGCAATAGCGCGCGCAGCCCCGTTTATAGTTAAATAAAGATAGAAAATTGTTACGTCACAGAAAAAGGGTAATGTGTAGACCTTAGTAGCCAGGTAGTTTATTGCTACAGTAACAAATTATTCTTGAAATAGTATATCGTAATATGAGTGTGGACAGAATTCCATTGAAAACGCATGTGAATGATGGAACACGAGAGTTAACGAGTATTCCACTCGCATATGACCTTTCCATATGAGATGTACAGTGAGCGCCAAAAAGCATTGGTCAGTTTCAATACCTAATAAAAACCCATACGCTTCACCTATGGAATCAATGATAATTTCTTCATAAATAGAAAACTTGGGAGTTTTGTTTCAATGTTTGACATTCTCCGAAAGTGACAGTGTGGTGTGCTGTTTTATAGTCAAAGGTTGTCGAGGCTCATTTTTTCGAAGAAATTGGTGAAACGGTAACGGTTACATCTCAAAGACATTACATGCTTCAAATATCTTTTTATCGCAAATAGAAGAGGAGATAGTAAATGAATTTTGGTTTCAACAAGACGGTGCTACCAATTACACCGCAAGAAATAATACGAATCTCCTACGACAATCGTTTCCAAATAAACTGATTTCTTGCTATGGTGACCCTCCTTGGCCTTCGAGATCGCAGGACATAACCACTCCCGACTTTTTTCATTGGGATTACTTGAAGAGCAGAGTATTTACAAGAAAGATAAAAATCTGGAAAAGCTTAAAATGTTTCTTCGAGAAAATATTGAAGCTATACTGCAGGATATGCGGCAACGTGTGATGAGAGATTTCGGCCGCCGTTTAAAAGAGTGCATTCAACAAGAGGGGAGTCATTTAACCGACAGAATTTTTCATAAGTAAATCTCCCATTCTTAGTCTTTAAGAAATAGTTTTGATTAACTGTGTAATTTAAGCAAATAAATTGTTATTACAAATTGAAAGTGACCAATGCTTTTTGGCGCTCACTGTACATGTTATTCTTCCTATTCGCTAATAGAGAGATGGCTTTCTTGTTATAATGTTACAGTATGGGCAGTAAATAACGGGTGTTCATAAACAGTCGTCATCCCAGTTGCTTTGAAAAACAAAATGTTATATCTTTGATTAGTTCGTGCAACACAATGAAACGTCATTGAGTACTGTCATAACGCAGTTTTTCTCAGTTATAACAGACATACGTTTTTGAAGTCAAACCTACTGGGATGACGACTGTTTATGAACACCCGTTATAAAAACACAAAGTGGTCTTTCATTTCCAACATTTCACGAGTGTACTACCAATACTGATCTTTGTCTAGGCATATACTTACAAAAAGTTACTAAAAAAATAAGTTAAAGGTGCGACATTTACTTAGCATCTGTCATAAATGTCACCTCGTGCTTTTGCAACCCTTTCTACGGTCGGGTTGCAAACGATGCACTCGGTGCAATAAATGCTACTGTTTCTACTTATTATATAAATAACTATTGTCTTTACTGAACGGAGTATACATTTCATTTATGTAAGGGTCGTTGTTATGGAAATGCTGCTGTAAACACTTTCTGTGTGTCGATTAGATTCAACGCACGAAAAGTAAACTAATTTCTCTTCCTCGCTTTGTCATACTGACAGTTAATGATTTTTTAGAAAACAAGCTTATTCATATCAACTAGATTGCGTGTCTTTTGGATTATTTTAAAGTACTAAAATATGTAGGCTACTGTTAAACAGTTTTTACAGTTATTTAATTAAACTCGTAGAAAACAATCATGGACATAATGCGCATAGAAATCATAGTTTGGAGCCCGACCGAAGGCAGGGCTGTAAATCATCAAGGGATGAAATCGCTCTTGCGCCAGAGTTATATACATAATTTTATCCTCAACAGAAAAAACGTGGTGTGATTTACGTGAAGATTTTCCAACTATTAACATTAAAAATCATAATACCAGGATCTAATAAAAGAAGGTGCATTTCCGTAGCAACTACGTAAACATGGTCAGAAAAATTTACTTTTCCGCCCTCGGGCGAGAATGGTTTACTTTGCGCCAGCACATGAGGGCGGGAATAGGGTACTTTGCGCCCGGTTGAGGATAAAGTTATGTGCTGACGTCGTAGACTCGTTCCAGCAAATTATACGTTCTATGCTTATTATACAAATAGCAATTTACTGCTCGCTAATAGAAAATTGGCATTTTATAACATATAGAGGATTAGAAAGTGTTACATTTTATTTAGGTAAGGATCGTTGTTATGGAAATGTTGTTGTAAACACTTTCTGCGTGTCCATTTGAATCGAAGCACATAAAGTATAGTTATTTGCATTATAAGTAAAGAAAAGTATTGTTTTTCTTTACGAATCGCAATCTTTCTAATCGAGCATAGAAACGCGATGAGTAAAGAAGAATTTACTTTTCTTTAAGAATAATACATAACATTTTTTCAGACATTCAATGGAAATGGATTACATTTTATAAGAAATTATTTAAAAAATACATGACAAGGGTGAGAATCAAATTGCCGTTTCCACCACTGCAGCAACTAAACAAAAATAAGTAAACAAAAATTTTGTCAAGTGTGGTCGCGTGAAAGTTTGTGAAAATGGAAATAAATGATGAAAATGATCCTGAAATATCGGCATTAGCCTTTGAAGCTGTTGCTAGTTTATTACTCTCGAAATCACGAAATAAATATGAGAAGACCTACAATATTTTCAATTCTTGGAGGACTTCAAAGAATGTAAGGGATATCGACGAACAAGTTATGCTTGCTTTTCTTCATGAAAAGGTTAGTTTTCCTGAATACATTTATACATTTTTAAGTTTTATCTTTATATTTGATTACAGCTGCAAGACTGAAATCTTCCACGCTGTGGGCAACATGTTAAAAAGTACGTTGAGAGTGAAAGAAAACGTCGATATATCGAATTATAGGAAGTTACAGTTATATAAAGCGCCAAAGTGAGGGACTTGAAGCAAAAAAATACAAATTTTTATCGCGCGTGACGATACCTTTCTGCTGATTAAAGTGGCGTTTATTTTCGGTCTGTACGGTACATGTCGTACTGAAGAGCTAAAAAATTAAATGTGGAGGATATCAAGAATACCGGTTCTATTTTGTTTGTCAACCGCCATGATACTAAGACAAGAAAGAAGCGCGTATTCAGCGTTATGACGGATATGAGAGAAATTAATGAGATTGAGTTGTACAGGAGATATGTAAGCTTGCGTCCAAAACATATCAATCACTCAAGATTCTTCATATTTTATATGAACAAAAAATGTACAGTGTAGGAACCCATGGTTTCTATTGTGGAAATTCAACGTATGAATAATATGTTGGTGACACTGTACGTCAATGTCAAATTCGAGGTTATCAGGTTAGGTTTTCCGTCAGTTTAAACACAAAATGACGCAAATCCTAACCTGCTAACCTCGAATTTGACATTGACGTACAGTGTCACCAACATATTATTTATACGTTGAATTTCCACAGCCCGCTGAGGAACAGTATTTTTTGGATCTCTCGATACAAGATGCCGAAGAAAATTGCCCGTTATTTGAAACTACCCGACCCAAACGGTTACACTGGACACTGTCTAAAGCATGTGTCACACGATCATTTTTTGCATCAAATTTGCTTATCATACACCAATGATGACGTATTTCATGACGTCAGCCTCATAGTTGTCAAACATTTCTAAAAAATAGGACGGGCTCTATTTCGGTGCAACTTTTTCACGCGATTCTGCGCAGTGCGTGAAAGTGGTATTTCACGGTTCAGGGTTTTTAGGTTAAGAACGCATTTTTACTTCACAAATAGCCATGTCTTGGACGCGTGAGCAAGTATCGGCCCTAATACACGCCTATCAACAAGAGGAGGTCTTGTATTTCGTAAAAAACCCTAGCTATCATAACAAGCTAGCACGGAATGAAGCTTTGTCTCATATTCGTGTCGGTTTTTGAAAATGTGTTGGTGACTATATTTAAAAGTTTTGTAAACACTCTGTCATCCATCCTCAAATAATTTTTAAAACTACAACCATCTTCACATTTCAATTCTGTGTGTACCATTGATAACACCCCTCGTTCTTCGTCACGTCGTTGTAACCACTTGCGGGCCCACACTTTTCGAGATTTTCGCTGTTTCTTATTACACAACGCTAGACCTAAACCTACTAACTACATGATAATCACTTGCTCTTCCATTTTGAAACAAAAATAAACGTTAACAATTCGTGCCTTTACAGCAAACCATAACCTCACAATAACAGCTGATTCTAATAGTTGCACAACAAGTTTTATGGTGTGACCACCCTGTTTGATAGAGAGAATCAAACATTGTTGTATGACGTCGCGGAAAGTGTTTGACAAGCAAATTTGATGCAAAAAAATGATCGTGTGACGTCGAACGTCAACTAATTTTCTTGCTGAGGGTGGAGCGGACATCAGGAGGCTCAAAAGTCATGGAGGATGGCGATCAAATACAACTCTAGAAGGATATATAGAAGAAGGCATTAACAATAAAATAACGACTTTGAAAATAATTTTTAATCAGCCATCATCGTCATACAGTGGATGCCAGAATCCATCAGATTTTGTCCTAGAACCCACTGAATTACAGTTGGCTGCTGCATGTAGTGATTCATCATTTTTTATATTAAATGGAGGAGTTAATTAGAAGGTTTTATGAAAATAGTCACTATCATTTAATGATTTACAGTTACAACAGTGTACAAGTATAAGTTTCTCTAATGTTAATAGTTTTGCGTTTAATATTTATTCCAATAAGTAATTAATAATTATTTATTTTTTGTTGCTATGAAGAAATGGTTGCTATAAAGAAAAGAGATACTTTTCTTTACGATTTGTAATAAGGAAATGTAGTCTATTTCCATTGAGTGCCCGAAATAGCATTTTCTGTTCATCATCTTTAAAAGCTTTGTCAAACTGACAATTAATAGTTTTTAACAAAACAAGCTTATAGCAACTAGATTGAGCGTTACTTGTTTTGGAGTATTTTTGAAGTACTAAATTGTGCACTATTAAACAGTTTTTAAACTTATTTAATTAAACTCGTAAAAAAAATTATGTGTATAATGCGCATAAAAATTTATTTGCTGACTTTGTGAACTGGCACCCTTCCCTACGGTCGGGAGCAAATTCTAGTTCGTTGCATAGTAAACATGATAGTAGTTTTTTTAACGCAAAATCGTGAAAAAGTACACTTTTTTAACTATTTTATAAAAATTTTGAATTGTCAATTTGACAGTTATAAATTCCGAAGTCCCTTTCGACTAAATTTCGAGTTACAAGAGATCACTATGCAAAAAATTACGTCTGTACAACACGTTTTGAAAGTCCCTTTTTTCAATCATTTGCTTGATTAACTCAGGCTTCGCCCTCGTTAATCAAACTGCAAATTTATTGAAAAAGGTTGACATTCAAAACTAGTTGTACAAATTACTATTCTATGCATAAATAATTTTGATCTGACATTTGTCATTTTTAGTCAATCACAGTATGACTGTTACATTAGAGTGCACAGAGTGAGTGCTTTCTGCAAATAAAATAATAGTATATCATGTAACTAGTAGGAAAAGTGGGGTCAGTTCATATCGGCCAACGATCATATCGGCCAACGATCATATCGGCCAATTTTGGGTGTTCATATCGGCCAACCTGATCATATCGGCCAACATCAGATTTTGTTCATATCGGCCAACTTGTTCATATCGGCCACTTTTATTTTTGTTCATATTGCCAACGCGATCATATCGGCCAACGCTGGCGGAATATCTAAGAAAAAGGGGAGAAATCATATCGGCCAACGTTCATATCGGCCAACGATCACATCGGCCAATTATGGGTGTTCACATCGGCCAACTTGTTCATATTTGCCACTTTTATTTTTGTTCATATCGGCCAACTTGATCATATCGGCCAATGCAGGCGGGTGACCGTAAGGAATACCGATACTAGCCGAAGAGCAACTTCTACCGCTACGCTGGACGCGCTATGTCTTATTATGCCTGTTCAGAACGTCCATCTATTCTACACATCGGCCAACATTATTTCTTGCTAATAACAGAAATGTTATTTTTGGATTTTATATCTACTATCCTGGCATACAAGTTTCCTCACAAATCATTTTTAATAAATGTTTAGTGCCACGGAAAGTTGTATTCAAACTTGAAATTAAAATTTTAAATGTCAAATATTAGGGACACCACTAATTAAAAAAAATCGATTCATAAGGACTTTTTTGAAATGGTTATTTGTTAAACTCCCCGCTGCGCGTCTCGTTTTCCATAGTTGAACTCTTGCAAAAAAAAAAACTTATAGAACTTTCCTTTAATAGGTATACTATTATCTAATTTTATTTCAATAATTTTAACGGTATTTTAATTCATATTTTAATATTACTGAAAATTTTGTTCTATATTCGAGCGCAAAATGTTGTAGAGCGTTCAAATTGCTTTTTAGTCCAGTTACATTAGGCGGAAACCCGCAGCATCTGCCGAAAATATCCAAGTGAGCTGAAATTTTGCATACACCTTTATTTTGACATTACAAATAATGTCCCAAAAGTCCCCATCGATATCGCACTTAGGTTTTGTGTTATCCAAGGTCAAAGGTCACAGAAATACATTTTTTTGCAAATATCTCGCTTTCTATGGGTCGTATGACTTTTTTAGTTATTACAAAAAATGAAGGCTAAAAAATTCTCTACAAAAAAGATAATATAGGTTTTTTATATACAACTAACCATTCAGTAAATAACACACAGTTAAGTTTTGGGGACGGGTTTTACTTTTTCTTACGATAAAATAAGTATTGGATTCACCCCAAAAATTCGAAATTGAGTTTTCAACAGATTTTCACGTTTTACAGTCCCCTGAACCCAAAAAACATGTTTATGCTCATTGGTCTGTATGTGTGTCTCTAAACATAATATCTCAAAAACGAAAAGAGGTATGGCGTTGAAACTTCATATATGAGTTTTGTGTACTATGTAAATGAGACAGCAAGCATTTGAAGAAAATCGCATAACCGGAAGTATGATATTTACTCTTGTGTTTCAAAACGGATCTAACCATTTTTTTTCAAACTTTACATTTTTATTACATTTTTAATGTGTATTGATGTGAGATGGATGATGTTCCAGTTGAATACCTCTAAAATTCAACTGGAAAATCACCCATAGCGTAATCAATTTTAAAGTAGCACATTCTTGATTTTTGCGAATACTGATGAGCTTTATTAAAAATTATATATTATTTGCTTTTCTATTTTATTTAAACTTCGGTAGGTCAATTATTCTTTCCCGCCCTTCCACTGAAAGGGGTTTTACATTATATCTATTAAATTGAAAGAACTGATTTAAACAAATAGCATTACCTGTCTTATCAAAAACAGCAATTTGAATGATCCTTATAGTATTGTAATGTTAAAACATTAATTAAAATAACGTTAAGTTTATTGAAAGAAAAATAGATAATAGTACTTATATTAAAGGAAAAGTTCTATAAGGAAAGTTTTCTTTTGCAAGAGTTCAAATAAGGAAAACGACTCGCACAGCGGAGAGTTTAACAAAAACCATTGCAAAAAGGCTCTTATGAATCGATTTTTTCTATTAGCAGTGTCGCTAATATTTGACGTTTGAAAGTTTAATTTCAAGTTTGAAGTCAACCTTTCGTTGCACTAAACTTTATTAAAAATGAACTTGTATGGCAGGATAGTCGATATAAAATCGAAAAGCAACATCGTGGTTATAAGCAAGAAATAATTGTGGCCGACGTGATCGATTCAATCTAGGAATAAAAAGCCGTGAAAAAACTGGGGTTTAAAAATCCGGAAAAAAGCGGAGGAAAAAAACGGGCGGAAAAAAACCGGCAGTAAAAAAAGCCGGTGGAAAAAAAGCTGATGGTATAAATACTTAACATATTTCATAGGTAAATACTTCAAGCAATTAATTCCTTGTTTGTGCGTATTTTATCTGTAGAATTAATAAAATATAAATGACGGATATAAGTACGGAAAATGTAGATGGGCGAGACGAGTCCGGAGTCAGCGTATAGCATTTCACACGTTATTAAAGGATTCTCAGTTCATCCCTGTCATTAACGGATTTACTGATACCAATACCAATTCGAAAAAATTTAAATTTAAGCTTATAATATATCAGACATGATTTATTTGCTGACACGAGTTTATTACATTTATAGCAAATTGTTAGCAGGTGTGTACAGCCCTTTAACATATTTACAGTAAATTGTTAAACTCTGCAGCAAATTGTTAGAAAATTGCAGCATTTTTCAAATTAAATTTATAGGAAATTTTCGCTACCCTTTCCATATTCCTTAGAAAAACTTCCAAGCCGGCAGAACAGTTTTAATTTTTCAAAAAAATATATAGCAAATGAGCAGTGCCCGAACTTACACGAGTAACAAAATATTCAGGATATTTCCCCAAAATTTACAATAAAATGTTGAACACTTAAATTCTATATTAATTCGAATATCTTCATCTATCATCTAATTTTCCGTTTTCCGTGCTCATATTTATTTGTTATTAGGGTTATGCCGTCATCGGTATTTGAGATTGCAGTCCAAATGTTTCTGCTGAATAGCTATTGGCAAATTGTGCTTGAATATCGTGAATTTTCATAATATAGCTCGTGTGTTCGTCATAAACGGGATGTTATTTTAATTATAACTGCTTGAGTTGATGGAACAGTCTGTTAGTATTTTTGATGGAAGCACTTGCCTGCTTATCTGATGAGAATATGCTGACTGTCAGCCCTTATCAGCACAGAAGTGTTATCCGGTAAATACCTACCGCAAGAAGTGATTTTTCTCGTAAAGCGGATTAAATGAAACGTACTTGCCTAGTTTAGGAAATGTGGTAGTATGGACTTAATTTGAGTCATTTGCCGTTATTATAACAACTACGAAATATACGAAAAAGGAAAACTAGGATCCAAGTTCATGATTAGCGATTTTAATTAGAGCAGTTTCTTTAATAAAAGATAATTTTTGGAAAAATGTGTCTATATCATTTATAATTTAGGAAATGCAGGTTCTTCCATTTACAGCCTATTTAAATGTTGATTTTTGGTTGAATTATAAACTCGCTAGATAAAAATAAAATGTTTAATTAATTTTTTAAGCGATCACTATTATTTTCACTATTGTAATTGCACAAAACTCTAAACCGATTTGTGTAGAGAGTTTTCAACAATCCAATCGGACAAAATTGGACAAAAAAACCCATATCAAAACCCCAACAGCTTTTTTAAAACAAAACAATAACGGTAAAGCAGAACTTAAATGTCAATCGTAAATGTCATTTTGTAGTTTAGATTTTGTTTTCCTGGTGTTTCCAGGTGAATTTACTTCTGGGAGCATTTTTCCTTGCGGCATTTTTTCGGGACGTTTTTTCGGGGGAATTTTTCCGGGACCTTTTTTCCGGGGGATTTTTCCGGCGGCTACTTTTCCATTACGTCCTAACAACTAGCCCAGCAATTAAAAATTTCTTGGAATTTTGTTGGTAGATATTTTATTAAATTATTGACTAGAAAACATTAATAACACATAAAATTGCAATTACTGTATATAATTGTTGTTGCTTGTCAAGAATCTGTACTATTTACAGGACTTCGAAGAAGAAATTGTATTTTGGTGTCAAACGACTTACTGCAAATTTACTTTTTTTATAGAAAACTTGCTAAACAAATGCTGCAAACACGTTGAAAATTTGCTGTCAACAATCAACACAATTGAACTGTTGATGAAATAGCTATCTGCAGAAGAGAATCAGCTTCTTGTATTTGTAGTCTGTTTAATATAAATTTAAATAATTGAAGGTCAAGAGTGTAATTTGAGGGTTAAAACGGAAATAACAATATACAGTGAAATATTCCTTACCGGACACTTCTAATAAGAGGACACCTCTCTTACACGGACATTTTGTTGGGAACCAACTTGCTTGCATTAACTTTACTAATAAAATTTTCTCTATTAAACGGACACGGACACCATTTTTCAACAATTTTTAGACTGTGAATCTCTTTTGTACGGACACTTCAAAATGCAGGCCCAGATAATGTCGTGAGGCGTCAAAACAATCCATAAATTTAACATTTAATGATCATGTTGTTAAAATATAGAATTCTTTTGCAATACGGGCGTTATTAAGTCAACTCAAATCAGCGTTACGGCTGCAGGAAATTCGACACTTTCATTACCCTATGCGCGATATTATTACAATACAATCCATGTCGTTTGATTTTAGAGGCCTGCAATTCAAAACTACTTTGCCTTTTGCGTGGGCAGCTTATTATGATAAAAATAAAAATAGCAAGAATTTTTCCTGCTTGCTTTTATTGAATGAAAGAATAAGAAAACTAGGCTCAGGGCCCCCGCAACCGCGGAGTCTGCGGGTATCAAGTTACGCCAGTGTAATCAATTCGAACCAGAGAACGATTTACCCGTATCAGTAATGGCTGAACTGTATAGGAGTATCCCAGAAATCAAAGACGTCGACCCTGGCGAATTTATAAACATTGACAAAGAAATAAGCGCGGAAGATGATGTAACCGAAATTTCAGGCGAATCAGCTGCCGTTGATGTGCAGTTGGCAGAATTAGAAAATGATGACGACTTAGAAATTTGTGAGAATATAATCAAGACCCACACGGAAGCATTAACATTATTAATAATGATTATTCAACACTATAATGAACAAACCAATGAAAATTGTTCAATTTGTCAGAAACGGCCAATCAAAATTGACTGTCATTGAAAACACCTAATGTCACAGTGTTTTCACGCAAGCCCAATTGTTTTCAATGATTTCGATTTAGTGAGTAGCCTTTGACTGACATTTCACCAAAACGTCAAAGTCAAAGTTTGCAAATCAGCGTCGTTCTAAAAACTTATAATAATCGTGTTGGGAACGCCAGTATTTAATTAATAGTGGAAAATGTTAAAAATGTGTGCTGTCGGACATGGTAAAAGTCATCTACCCAATATTGTTGAATAATCTTTCCAAATACCACTCAAGGCAAAATTTTTTAAGAGAATTTTTTTCGTCAACATGCAAATTATTGCAAATTTCTCTCAACAAAAACTGCTCAAATGCCACTCGACCTGCGGTCTCGCGAAATTTTTAACACAGTTTTGGTTTCGAAATTTAAACGCAATAATTTGCATGTGAACAAAAAAATTCTCAAAAAATTTTCACCTTTTGTGGTATTACCCTTGAAAATTTTTAAAAGCTTTGCTAAAGAAAGTAATGACTTTAAAGTATTCAAAATGTCAAAATATTTAGAAATACAAGCGGAAAGTATAATAAACAGTCAGAAAACCCCTTACGTCAAATGAGTATTTTATATTTTGAACAACTATTACATAACTTTGTTTCAATTATTTTATATTCTTGTCTGTATTGTTAGAGCGTATACCTAGGCATAATACAACTTTTTTAAACATAAAAATGGATTTTCTCTTAAACGGACGCCTCGAATAACCGGACAAAAACGTTGGCACCGTGCGTGTCCGTTTATGGGAGATTTTACTGTAGTTACGGCTGATGGGTCAAACAACACAATACACATTACTTTTATGCTGAATCGGGAAAATGTACACTGAAAAAGTTACTGAAATACTAATGTGGAACTGTAAAATGAATATGATTCTTGTTGATAATATTTCAGGGTTTGTCGGCACAGCACATTTACAATTTTAATTTATAGTAATCGCCGTTACACCACTGCATGTTATCAATTTGAAATTAGGAAAACACATTCCCGGAAAAAATCCTCGGGAAAAATGCTCCCAGACAAAATATCCTCAGTAAAAAGCCAACGAAAAAAATGCAACAAGAAAAAGCACCCGTGGAAGAAGTTCCGCAGTTCCAAAAGTAAGCTACAAAATGGTATTAACGTAGACAAAACCGTTTTACGTACGCTTTACTTCCACATAGCTACAGGAAAATTAATGACTGAATTATATAAATGTATTTAACACGTTTTCAGTAAAAACTATGCATTATCCACAAAACTTAAAGATTTTTTGATTTAAAACTAACATTTTTAGGTTAGATTTGATAATTTTTTACGTATACATTCATAGTTTTTGCTTATTAAGTTTTTGAATAGAAGGCTGATAAGTGGTTTGCTTTTTTGTTTGTCTGACTTTATTTACTGAGCAGTCATAAATTGAAAAATCCCGTCAAAGCAAGTGACTCAATATTGGAATTTTGTTTGCGAGTATATATTTTGGAGTTAAAAAACCTACTTATACATTTTAACATATTTTGAAATAAAATTCTAGCAACTCATTTAAACTTGTTTGTAGAGAATGTAATGTTATTTCAGAATATGTTAAAACGTATAGGGTGTTCCAATAAAACAAAAGTTTTGCTAAATACCTCAAAAATGCGATGTTCAATTGTTTTTTTATAATTACCCCCGTAATTCTCGTAAAAAATACTACTACTTCGCCCATTTAACCGACGTTGTAGCTCCCATAATAAACCAGTTAGCAATAGTGCACATTTAATTTTGAACAGGCGTATATCTCCATTGTTATTAACTTTAGGATAGTAGGGTATAAGAAGTTTTTTGTTCATAAGAAGATTGCCTATCGATTGACGTCAAAATATACAGGGGGTTCCATTTAAAAAAAAATGCATTTTTTTGGCATATGTCAAAAACCCGAAGCTCAATTGTTTTTTTTTGTTTGCGCCATTTTAATCGGCACGAAAAATGCTACTATTTTACTAATTTAACCAACTTCGTAGCTATAATAGCAACCGAGATAGCAATAGTGCACACTTAATTTTGAACAGGCTGTATATGTAGGTGCCGTCGGATTTTTCGCCGGCTTTTTTTCCTCGGGTTTTTTACCCCGGTTTTTTTCCACGTCTTTTTATTCCGCCACCCGATCGAATAGATGGGCGTTCTGAACAGGCATAATAAGAAATAAGACATTGCGCGTCCGTCGCCGGCGGTCGGTTTACGTTATCCTAGCGGTAGAAGTTGCTCTTCGGCTAGTATCGGTATTACTTACGGTTACCGCCTGCATTGGCCGATATGATCAAGTTGGCCGATATGAACAAAAATAAAAGTGGCCAATATGAACAAGTTGGCCGATGTGAACGCCCATAATTGGCCGATGTGATCGTTGGCCGATATGAACGTTGGCCGATATGATTTCTCCCCTTTCTTATATATTCCGCCAACGTTGGCCGATATGATCGCGTTGGCCAATATGAACAAAAATAAAAGTGGCCGATATGAACAAGTTGGCCGATATGAACAAAATCTGATGTTGGCCGATATGATCAGGTTGGCCGATATGAACACCCAAAATTGGCCGATATGATCGTTGGCCGATATGAACGTTGGCCGATATGATATGGACCCGGAAAAGTGATACATTCCCACTTTTTCTACGCGTTACACATTTTAGTTTTTCTCCGATGGAAATAAACCTAAAAACTAATAAAGAACGTTAGGTTACGCAATGTCTTTGCCGAACGTAGCCGGGAAAGTAGGTACTCTGCCGTCAAGTCCGAAAAGTTATTTCCGGGCTGTTATTTGCCGTCTTAACAACAAGCTCATTTGCGTAGTGTTACTTTTAGTCGCCTATAAACGACGTAACCATATTGTAATAATGCACTTTGCGACCCGTAAACATGCCGAATTTTCGCATGATTAGTTAAACAGACTTTTTTGTCATCACTGTTGACTACGCTATTACTCCTTAAATTTAAACTCTAAACATAAGGGTTTTCCAATAGGGACGGGTCGATGTTGGCAGGCTGTGGCGGCCACGTTGTGTTGGCGGCGTCTGTCAAATCTGCTGTTTATTGTTCATTCACTGATGCCAAATCACCATGGCAAGTTACACGATTGTGCAGCACGTCCAAATGATAAAACTTTATTATCAAAATGAGTGTTGGTTAGTGCAAACTTTGCGCTCGTTGCGCCCATTTTACGGCAGACGCGGTGGCCCTTCAAAGTCGACTCTCCAAC